>VDFB02049340.1:0-20313 GCA_007258455.2 Sequoia sempervirens | reverse complement strand
TACCAAATTTAAGTGATCATATTCTTTTTATTTCAAATAAATGTACATTTGTACATCCTCAATATGCATTACATCATACAAAACTCTCAAAAATGTTCCTTTTAGATCTATTTCCATAGATTTGAAGGGGTGTTTCTTGAACTTAGGTCTAGGCCATTCCAAGGCATCAATTACTTGAGGGGTAAACAATATGAACCACTTATGAAACTAAAGTTTTAGTAGGAGATGATAAATACCTTCAAATTCCTCTACTAGTAGGGTTTCACATAAAAACTTCAAATCTCTTCAAATTGCCTATTCTATACTCTTCACTCTTTAAATGCTTGATTATGAATGGAATTTTCATATGTGAAGACATATATAAAACCATTTTATGAAGAACTAAAGTGCATTGATTGCAGTAATTAATGTGAGGAAAAGAAGTTGAAAAACCTTAACTATTGGTTGTACTGATTAATGTTAGGCCAAAAAGTTGACAAACCCTAACTATGCAGACATAGTCACCTTTAATCACTCCACAAATATCTGCAACATGAAGTTTCATACAAAAAATTTCATCAGTAGATCTACCATGTTAATCTACACATACACCAGTGTGTTGAGAACATCAACACCACAACTCTAGTCCAGGATTAAGGATGGTCTACTAAAACTCCCCCTAAGCCAAAGCTCTTCAATTAGTTTCTAGAGGAAACATCTGCACCAAGGACTTATAGTTCAATTTCTTTTTTATTTTTCTATATCTTGTTCATTTCATTCATCTCCACTGGATCCACATTTTTTTATAGATTAGCCCAATTTTTTAAAACAAAGGGTTTCACATTCTTGCTTCTACAAAACTTTGTTGTGTATCCTAGTTTATTGCATTTGTGTCATGTGACACCTTTTTGAACAAGCTTACTTCCACCCATTATAGATCTTCATTCATTAGCCTTATGCTTAAGTCCATTGCATGCATAACAATAACCATTAAAATATTAAGACATCATGCCATTATAGCCATTCATTATCTATTTTATGCATTCACTAGCTCAATGACCAAATCTATTGAATGTATAGCACTGACCAAGAAATAATTGAATATTCTAATTCATTCTACTTCTACATTCTATGGATTTATATCCAAAATTATTGTAGTAATAACAATAACCATTAAAATATGGGTACCTTTGTGCATTTGGTTGTCTGATAGGTGGTCTCTTGATGTCTTTATTTTGTTTCAAAATATGTCTACCATTTCCCTTCTTTTTAGCATTATTTGGAGTCTGATCTACCTTTGAAATTTCACCTTTCTCAAACCCTAATCCTTCTTTTTCCTTAAAACCATTCTATCCAACAATCATCTAATCAAGCAGTGTGGAGCTCTTCTTGAATCCTTGCTTTCTCCAAATATGATCTCAAAGTAACAATCTCTTGTTCAAGATTTGAAAATCATTCAAATTTATCTTTCAATTAACATTCAAGTAGTCTTCAACTCTTTTACCTTCTTCAACTTGCACTTTTAGATTTGGTGATAGTCTCATTTGATTGCTTGAGATGCCCATTTGTTTCTTTGACTATTTCTATATCTCTCTCAAGAGTTTCTCTCTTAGCTTCTTAATACACTCATCTGCATCACCAAGATCCTTTTTAAATCTTTGTTCTCAGCTCCTGCTTTATCCAAATCATCAAGAGCTGATTTGAGTCCTCCTTCCATGTCCACTATGCAATCTTCTTTAGTAAATCCTTCAGGGATAATCTCTTCTAGAGGAATAGGATACTTCATTGTAGCCATGTATTCAACTCCAAGATCTACCTCAGCAGTCAAGCTAATTGAAGGAACCAAACTCTGATACCAATAGTTAAACTCCCAAAATACTAAGAGGGGGGTGAATCAGTATTCTTAATAACTTAAACATTCATTCAATGCATCACATTAAACTTACAATAATGGATAGGAACATAGAAAGCATGCATCACATCAAAGAACACAAGAACACCAAATTTACATGGAAAACCCAAAAAGGGAAGAACCATGGTGAGGATTAGCTCACAATATAGATATTGTAACTGGTTACAAAGTTTGATACAATTGACAGACTCACTATCGAAGGTATCACAGACCCAAAATAGAAAGATATAGAAGAAAGGGTTGCTCACTACCAAATATGAACTTCTAACAATGCATTTGACCTATGCTAAAAATACAGTTCCATTGAAGCTCAAAATACTAACTTAACACAATTCATTCTTCACCTCAATAATAATTTTCACTTCTTTGCTCTGAATCTCCCACACACACTTAATTATCTTGCATCTCTATTACTTCATCACACAAGGGATTAATCTTGTATATATACCGCAACCAACCAAAACAACAATTACGTCAACCCAAAACATGTATCGTGCAATACTTCATCCAAACGGCTTAAAACTCAATCATACACGCCTTGCGAAGGGAACCAAAGCATATAAAACATTAACATAGGTCAGAATGACCTATAAATTATTCCCATAATTCTGATACAAACTCTACGAATCTTTGCACAACTCAAAATACTTAGGTCAGGAACACTGGTGAAGTAACAATAGAATGAACCATCTGTTCACTCACAACTTGAAACGTGAACAACCAAAACACTTGCATTTTAGAGAAAAAATAATATAGGCATCCTCAAACACTTCTACAAATCCACATATCAAAACATTCATCCATGGTGGAATGAAAAACATTCCAATCATACACTCTATCACAGTTACAATGGTATATCCAGATTGATACTGTGCACTATTATCTTTGATTGTAGAAGACATCAGATCATAAAAAATTGGATTTAGAGTCTTCCAACATACTCCATCATTAACTCAAAGTGGCATAACTAAATTCTTCATGATGGAGCAATGCAAACCAAAAGTTTGGTTCTCTTAACATTGGAACTGCATTTCGAACTTAGGCAATTATCCAATCATTTGATCTTCATCGGACCAACACTTTTACATCTTTGCCATGGATTACCATAAATAATGGGTTTCCATAGTGAAAACACCATATAACATCATATTCTCATCAATATCCATTAATCTCTCCATTCAACTCATGTTGCCATCACATAATCTTCAATGAAAAACTTCTAACAATCTCTCCCAACAAGTCAGGTTTCCAACAACTTATTGTAGATGAAACGGTAACCAAAAATGTATGATTGGACCTATTTATGAAGAATATTATTTCTTGGAAAGGTATTCCTCAAGGATTAATTGGAATGAGATCTCATTCATGTTTTGTGCATTCATTTGTCTTGGATTCAATTAGGGCTTTTTGTTATTTGTTTTCTTTCCTTGCACATTCCAAGTCTTAAAGAGTAGAAATAAGTTCACATTCAAAATTAACTTCAATTCTTCTTTATCTATAGTCTTATCTAAGCCATCAAAGATAACCATGGCCATGAATAGAAAAAAATATCCTCTTTCATCATTTGATGTGTAGTGATCTACTTATTTTGAGGAGTTGTAGTATTATTTGGAAGGAGGTTCCTCTTGAAGTTTTTTCTCTTTAAACCCTTGTTGCTATTTTAATTTTCTCCAAAAGGAAAATTTGAAGAATAATGACTAACTCTTCCACATTTAAAACATTTGAAAGGTAATTTAACTTTATACTTGCATAATCCCTTCTTCATATTTCTCAAAAAGTTTTCTTCTTGTTCCTTAGATTCACTATATGAACCAAATGTTCCTTCTTTCTTCACAACTTTGAAAGAAGCTTTTTTTTTATATGTACCCTAGAATTCATTCCTCATATAATAGGTAGTGAGAGACCCAAAAAAATCTTCCATGGTAAGTTTATTCAGATATTTGGCCTCTTCAATAGAATTTTTTTTTGAATCAAACTGATGAGGGAGAGTTCTCGGGACTTTCTTCACAACCACTAAATCAATTATTTCTTCACCTCGTCCTTTGATTCCATTAATTTATTCATCCACCCACAAAAAATAGCTAGAAATATTTTCCTCTTCTTTGATCCTTAGATTCTCAAACATTTTTCTTGCTTTACATTGTCGTTTCCTTCATAGAGTTTTTTGAGTTTATCCCATATCTCCTTGGCTATCTTGCACTATACTGCCTTGACAAACTCAAAAAAATTTAGACCACTTAGGATTGCATTATTTTATTTAGCATATTTTTCATGGAACTTCTTTGCATTAGCATCTATAATAGGATGAACATGTTTAGTATAATCATCCTTTGTAGCTCTCCAAACATCATACCCTAGTGAGGTGAGATAGGCTTCCATCCTTACACTCTAGAAGGCATAGTTGCTTCCATTAAATATTAGTGCTCTAGAAGAGAAATATTTTTTACCCATGTGTTGTATTCCAAGATCTACCTTCAACTATTAGGCTGCACCAAGGAACTTAGCTCTGATACCAATTGTTAGAACACACTGATATACAAAGAGGGGGTGAATCAATATATACCAAAATTAATCCAATTCAAAATTTTCAACCAAATATTTCTATTTCCTTAAACATATGAAGAATCAAATAATGCAATTCAAAGCACAAATGCACAACCATAATACCAGATTTACATGGAAAACCCTAGAAGGGAAAAACCATGGTGAGAAAGCTACTTGGATCTACTGTCCAAATCCAACATCACAAATAAAAACAAGATTTACAACAAGTTTTATGGGATCCAACACAAAGGAAGCTACAACTCCCTGAAATACATCTTTTATTGCTTCAACCAAAAGAAGCTACAACTCTCTACTGGCTACAACATTTAAAAAAGAGACTACAACCTCTATACAAAATGCTTGAAAAAATCTATTGATCAATCACCTCTACAACATCAACACCCTTCACATTGACGTATATCTTTAACACCTCTACTCAATAAATTTTCCTATCTTCAACACACTTCCACACACAAATATACTCACCTCCACACTCACACATACCTCCTTGCATACTCACACTCACTCATACTTTTTGCAGGAACCTTGATCTTTTATTTATATCCTTCACAAGCTTCAAAAGTTTCTCCTTTTTCGACCAAGATAAATATCTGTGTTGATGCAAGGATACCGATTATGGGCCTAATTACGCTTGATCCATGATGAATTGAAGCAAGACAAAGCAACCAATACTCGAATCTCAACAAGATCAGTTAATCAAAATTGAAAGTAAACATTTTATCAAAAAAACCTAACATGTTAATCTTATGAAAGCTTTAAAGAAAATGTCTACTCTAATCCAATGAAAAATTGGTGTTAAGTTGATGTGGACCGACGAACCTTTCCCAATCCCATGATAATGAGCTTGTTTCAGTCAATTCTATGGAAGAGAATCAATGAAACCATGATGTTTGAAGTATGAAAAACTTAAATTATTCACAAAATGAACATGATGCAAGCTAGGTTACCATGATTTTATGCTATAATGATCTAATTATGCAATTGCTAAGATAATCTAAGCTAATTTAAGCTAAAATGATGCTAAAAGATGAAAACCCTAATATATTTACAAACTAAGATGGCTGCATGGAAGCCATTAATGAAAGCTTGAAGCTATTATTCAACTAAAACAAACTAAAAATAAGCTAAACGTGTGCAAATTGAGAGTATGGATGTGAGCAATTCAACAACATAACTTTGCAATAAAAGATGGATCCATTTGTCTCCAAATAGTGATCTATTTATAGGAGAGCAAATGAGGAATGAATGGTTGATATCAAAAAGCTTAATCAACAGTTCAGGATGAAGGAGATGAGAGACATGGATCATGGATTCTCATCAACGAATGAGAATGCAAGATGAAGATTAATCAAAGGCTCACAATTACCTCAAACAAACACACTTTTGACCTACTCACATAGGTCTAAGGTAACTTGCTAGAAAGGTAAGAGGGTTAACTTGCTTTTGAAGCTAAGTAAGTTGATTGGAGGAGAGGGGATATTCCATTAGGGTGAGGAAAAAGATGATTTTACAAATTAAAAAAAAAATTAATTGTGCAAAAACGATAAAGAATATTGCATAGGAATATTACCTTTGATTAGAGGAATAATTAGTTTAAATGCTAATTAAACAAGGTTTAATTTATGCAATTAGGGGATTAGAAGAATTAATAGATATTTATTAAATTAAATGATTTAATAAATAGGGGAGGGGTGAAATGATATTTAATTAAATAGGATAGGGTTATTTAATTAAATAAGATGACTTAAGAGATTAAATTAAATATTTTGATTTATTTAATTTAATGAGATGAAGTGTTAGTGTGAAAAGAAATGAATTAACCCAATTTAATTAATTAGGCCAAATAGACGAAAATGATGCAATTAATTAATTAGCTAGGATAGTTGAATTAATTAAGCAAAAAGAGGATAAATAAAGAAGAAATGATGTTAATAAATCTAATTTAAGTGTATGAAATTGATTAAGACATTTTTTAGTGTCTCATTTTTCCCCTCTTTGAAGCCATGTCCCTGTTGCTTTAGTTCAAAGAACAACGCTTTTCAGATAAAAAATGCTGCCCAAATAAATAAATTAAAAAAAAAAAATTCTGATTTTTTAGATGCCCCAACAGAAGGATAAAACTGACTCCCTGCTCCCTCGAGAAATCAAGCAAAATTTTTGAATTTTGGGTTGATTTATCGATAAAGGTTGAAAAGTTGTCCCAAGGGTCCAAAAAGGTTTCAGGATGCAAGAATAATGCCAAAAATGCAAAAAATGATGCAAAATTTGGTCCAGATTGGAAAAATTGGTGAAAATGATAATAAACCCCATTAAAAGGGTTAAATTAGGGTTAAAAACCCTACTTTTCTAGCTTAAATAGATCAAGAGAGGTCATTTTCAATTCATTTGTGCATTCATACTTTAGAAATTCTTGCAAATTAAGCTCTGACCCTTCGACGAAATGGCACGTCGTGAGCTTCCTCAACACATTTCTGATCAAGTTCATGAGTACCAGCAACTTCCAGGTGCAAGACCACTAATATGTGATTTGAAACCTGATTTTAAATTTGAAATTTTGATGCATTTAGTAGGCATTAAAATGTAGAATTTGGGGGTGTCACTATATAGCGACGCCCAAACTTCAATTGGCGATGCCCAAAAGATAAATGGCAATGCATATGTTTATAGAAACACTTCTTCTGATTTGTAATTAGGGTTTAAAATTGTAAATGGCGACATATTTGTGTTTGGCGACACACTTGTTGATTAGAAAGTTATGGTTAGGTCATTCTAAATTCTAAATTTTGAGGCCATCTTGTATGGTGACACATTTGTCAATTTGAATTCTAAAATGCATCGGGCATCATTGTCTGACTTTTGAATATAGCAACACATTTATAAACAACAATGCATTTGTGATTTCCAAGCCATAAATTCCAAATAACTTTAGATTTTGATGATTTCCTAACGTCGTGGGCTTCGTGAGTGTAGGAGGTCCTCCCACCATTGATGTCGAGGGAGCACAGGCCCACAATACTGGAGAGATTGGGTTATGGTACATTGTGTACGCACTAGTGATTAGGACCCATTTGGCCATGATGATGACGTTATGTGAGAGATAGCACATTGAGACTTCTTCTTTCCACCTTTCAACGAGAGAGGCGACAGTGACCCTAGAGGATGTGTGGTCGATATTGCAATTTTTGATCCATGGTGATCATGTGATTTACAATCCTAATGCCAAATTCAATGACTGCTTAGAGGTGATGGAGATGGACCAGATTGTATTGGTCACCTCTCAAATAGATTTGGAGACATACAAAGGTCAGGTGTTGACCTTCAGATTGATTGTTGCATCCATCATTTTAGTTTTGGTGGCTCCAGACGAACACAGGTGATTCTTCAGTCTAGGTTGGGGCTTGGCTTGGCAAAAGATGTTATATCAGAGGACTCTTTTTGCGTGGGGGCCCATGATGTTGGCCTCCTTATACCATGATTTTCATGATTTTTTCTATTATGATGGGAGATCCATTGGTCCAAGTGTGACACTTCTCCATATCTGGGCATATGGGAGCACATTATAGTGCTTCGACCAATTGTGCAAATGGTGGACATGGAGCTAGATGATCTAGTCATTTGGAGATACTGAGGTTCCATTACACTCAGGCACACAGAATAGATTGGACTCCCGTACTAGCGATAGGTGATCAATGATATGACCATGTTCTAATGGCGGCCATGGCTTCAAATGCTGCCATGGTATGATGATATTCAACAACTCTACTTCACTCGATAGAACTATTATATGCAGGGTCATGAGCATAAAATGATTGAGAGGTACCTTCCAGACAGAGTGGCCAAACAGTTTGGCGATGTCTAGGATAGGCCTGATGATGTCTACAAAGCCATTTTTGCTACAACAGCTAGTCAGGTTCTGACATGGGGACCCACTATTCCGGCACGAGAGTTCATTAAGAGTTTTCGTCAATTGGTTGCCTAGCCTTGGGCATATGATCAAGGCCAGCCCATTGCACAGACTACACCCATGTATGATGCATGGTTCATACCTCCATGGTGATTGATAGATCCTGTAGGGGCTCGTCCCAAAGGGAGGCCACAAGGTAGAGCAGTTAGGGGTAGAGGACAGGGAGGCTAGGATGGCCATGGTGGACAGGTTCTGGGGGCTCCACCAGTAGGACAACAGCCTCCTCAGTAGCCTCTAGTAGTGCAACAACAACCAGTGCCACCACCACCATTGCCAGACGCTAAAGATGCACAGATACAGTAGTTACAACAACAGGTGCAGGTGTTGATAGGTGAGCGGGACCAGGCTTGCAAAAAAAATTAGTTTTGACTACTGAGTGAGACTAGGATCAACAGCAAGTGGTGGATGTTATAGCCGAGAGGGACACAATGCTACAGAGAGTAAAAAATGTTACAGGTGAGAGGGATCAAGAGGTGGCTCGACATCAACAGATTGAGAGCCTTATGACATCCACCCATGATTAGATAGTTTCAACGCAACTGTATAGAGAGGTTGTTATGAAGACTGCGTATTACAAGAAACATTATCATAGAGATGTTCTTGTAGCATTGAGGCAACTTGATTTTTCACAGCAGAGTGATGCATGACCCCGACCAGAGGATCAACCTAAGCGGAAGGCTGGAGATGGTAGCAACCACTAGGGCTAGCTCTTTTTTAATGTATAGAGACTTTTATATTTTTCCCCATTCTTTATTCATGGGCTCCTTTTTTATAGCCTCATGGATATTACACTTATGATCGATGTGCATGCACTGATCCAGATTTTGTACCATGACACATTTTTTGCTATATATATGATATAGATATGGATGATTCATGCTTATGATGTATTGAATTTATTTCATGATGGATGGTGTATGAATGCTTATATATGATCATGTATGGATCCATTTTATTTTTACGTCTATGTGATATGCGATGATCATGATATGGATGAAATGTTATATTCTTTTTTATTATCTTTTCGTAATATGATATGGATGAATGATTATGATATGCAGATGTTTATGGATGTAAATGATGTGGATGAATTTATTTTTGTATATTTTCTATTCATGTTTTGATGACGATGATGTATGCAAATGGATGTATGGATGCAAATGCTTTTGATGTGCAACAATTTAAGATGCTTAGAATAACCAATCTATATTATCCATCATGTCCTAAATGATTATGTAGAATGTATGATGTGATATGCAAATGATTATGAGATGGATGCTATGATTATGATATGATTATGAGATGCATACAGGCTAATGGTTTATGGATGCAGAGTGGATGCATTGATGATGTTTTTGTGTGTCAAGATACCAGGTTAGTGCAGAGAGAAGATAGAAGAGTAAAGAATGAATGAATGTTGCTGATGATGATTGCTTCAAAAGATCCAACAAGTCCTTAATCCATCGAGACTTTATTAGAGATGATGACGAGACAATGCAGAATAATGCAGGATGAGAATGTAGGATGGGTGCTCACACTTCGGGTGGGATTTTTTTTCATTCCTTATTGTTTGATATAACATAGAAACGATGCATCAAGGTATTGATAACCAGGATGACGTTGTATCTAGTGTAATCGACTTTGACTCAATAATCAGATAGGATAGTTCTTATTCACACTTTGACATACAAAAACGTCATTGGAATGCAAGTTAGAAGCTTAGAATATATTGGAACAAAGCATATGTAATTGTCAACAACATACTCCGAAACGACCTTCCTACACACAACTAAGCAAGTATGTGCCAAGATTATTTTACAAGAGTATCCACAAGCACAACAAACGAAAGATAATGATAGATGCCCCATTCCTTTCTCTCTAGATCATTTTAGATAGACATCATCGAGAAGTCCTTAGAATGGGTCATTAAGATAAATCATAAGAAAATATCAAAGACAAACAATTAGTGTTATCTATAGCTCCTGCCTTGTTTAAGTTTAGCTTAAAGTGATATATGATGCTAATGTCCATCGCAGGAAGGATACATCCTAGGACATGTTGATTAGAGGGTTGTTTGATGTTGGGATAATGATGCTAATATGAGCTATTGCTATAAACTTCACTAACACATTTACCTATGATTTTGACTTTAGATTTTGACTTTTGGGTTTGCACTTTATGACTTACTATATTTGTTTTCTACTTGTTTCGCCAAACGGTGAAGGTGATGATTGTTTATTATGGGTGAAATTTTATTGTGGGTGAAAGAGAGATGGGATGGATGGGTTTGTATTTTCTTGGAATATTTGAATGTTTTTGGTATTTTGAAATGTTTTGAGGCTATTTTTGGTCTTTTTGAAAGTTTATATGAATGTTTTTGTTTTTTCTGATTTTCTGAGGCTATTTAGGGTTTTTTGAATATTTGAGGCTTTTTAGGTCTTTTGAACATTTTCTATTGTTTTTGGATTTTCAATTTTCAAATGTTTTTGTATTTTTGAAAAATTTGGATGTTTTTGGGATTTTGAAAGTTATTTTGATGTTTTTGGTTTTTTTGAGATATTTGGATGTTTTTGTGTTTTTTCAAGTTATTTAAATGTTTTGAGGTTTTATGAGATATTTGGATGTTTAGGGGTTTTCTGAATTTTCAAGTTTCAACCAAGAACCTAATGTAAAGACCTATCCTAGGGGCATCGAGGGTTGATCAAATATTAGCCTTGCCTACATTATACACGCAAAGACCATGTAGTTCAACTAACTTGACCGATTTATAGGACAAAGATATGAACAGACGAGAGCCGCTAGTTAATTACAACAGTCTGCTAAAGGACTGACCTAGGGTGTCTCGAGGGCACATTAGTGATAGCCTTTCCTATGTTAAAGATTAGAGACGACGTAGTTCAACAAGGAGAGACTATTTTTTTGGATTTTTGGATTTTTGACCTTTTTAGGGATTTTGATGTTTTCTGGATGTTTTGGATTTTTCCTTTACAATTTTCTTTTTTTTTTTGGATTTTCGCTATATAGGATTTTGCAAATGTTTTTGGATTTTCTAGATAAGATTTTATGAATGTTTTTGGTGTTTTCTGATAAGATTTTAAATGGTTTTGGTGTTTTTGATAAAATATCCCATGGCCTCAAGATATACAAGAACCTGATTGTGACGCATAACGAAATACCCCCAATGTGATATGTTAACCTACTTTGATAAAGGCTAGAAAAACTGACCCTGATATATGCCAAGTAGTGCTAAAGAGTTCATGATACCTTACATTAACAAGCCATGATAAGGATGTGGATGGGGGATGAATGGCGATGCAAAGAATGATAGGTCAAAAGAGCCAAATAATAGATGGAGATGCTTTATTTACGCAAGGTGCCTGTTTTCCAAGTTTTCACCAAGGTACTTGCCCAAAGTGCCACTGAAGTGGTTTTCACTAGAGGACGATTTTATCTATTTTTTCAATCCTTTTTCTCATTTTTTGGATTTTGATCATTTTTTTATTTTTGATTTATTTTCTAATTTATACCCTTCATGTTTAGGCATAATTTTTTTTGAGATGCAAGCTGTTGATTGGATCCTATAAGGGTTCAACTTCAGCGGTTGATAGTTGGTATGCTCCTGATCCATAGCTTGTTGTGATGACAAAGGGACCCAACCAATTAGGCTTAAACTTTCCTTTGTTGTCTTGATCTAAAATGTTCTTCTGATTTTTTTTTAAGACAAGATTGCCTACCTAGAATGGCTGAAATTTTATTCTCTTGTTATAGCTCTGTTTCATTAAGTTTTGATACACTTGCAAGTGATTGAGGGCATCAAGATGACGCTCATCCAAGAATTCCAGCTCATTCAGTCGAGACACTCTATACTCTTCTTTAGTTATCAGATTCCTTAGTGACACTCGCAATGATGAGAGCTCAACCTTAATAGGCAAGATGGATTATGATTCATAGACCAGGGAGAAAGGGGTTGCTCCTGTAGGTGTGGATACCGGTTTGATAAGCCCAAAGAGTGGGATTTAGCTATAGATGCCAATCACGACTAGCTTCATTAACTATTTTCTTTAGGATTTTTAGGATAGTTATGTTTGTTGCTTTTGCTTGGCCATTGCCTTGGGGATAATACTGTTGGTATGTGGCGATTGATCATGCTATACTGTATAGCCCATGGAATAATGTACACCCTGGCCCCCTGTCCTCACCAGGATCCGGGGCTGGGCCAGGCCCCGGGCAGGGGTTCAGGGGTGCAACCCCCAAGAAAAAAAATTTTGCCATTTTTTTCGCGTCATCAGCGAAAAAGGAAAAATCTCTGAAAAAGAAAGAAAAACTGACTTTGTAAAACCCTAATTCTGGAAGCTTCTAAAAGCTTGTTAAAAGGGGTTGGGATGGGGGTTACAGATGATGAAAAAATGATTATTCAAAAAATTGTAATAGGTTTTGCACTGGATAATAAAAGTATTGGATGGATGCGGTTTGGTGGATGTAGCCCAGATTGGGTGAACCACGTTAAATTCTCTGTGTTATGATTTATTCTGTGTATATTTTAGTTTCTCTCTGTTTATTATTTAAATCTACATTTAATTGTTAGATAGATTCCATCTCTAACCCTAACAAGTGGTATCGAGCGAGTTGTGTTTCGATTATCGTCTGGTGAAAGTCTCGCGGCTGAGTGGGAGTCTCACCGTTGAGTGGGAGCAATGGCAGATGAGGGTAAGAAGGTTGAGAAGTTCATGGGCAGAACTAGTTATGGAAGATGGATGGAGGACTATCTCTATCGAAGGATTTATGGCGGCCATTGGAAGGGAAGCCAAGAAACACACAGCAATGTTAGATGAGGACTGGGAGATCTTGGATAGAAAGGCTCTTGGCAGATTCATCTATGCCGCACAATCGGTGGCATTTAATATTACAATAGCAAAGACAACTCAAGAGTTGATGGAAACCCTGGCAAAGTTATATGAAAAGCCTTCCGCTTCGAATAAGGTATTTCTTATGAAGCGTTTATTTAATATGAAAATGGTAGAAGGTGGGTCAGTTACTGATCATTTGAATGAGTTTAATACGGTCACCAGTCAATTAACTTCTGTAAAAGTAAACTTTGATGAAGAAGTTAGGGCTCTTTTGATTCTGTGTTCTTTGCCTGAAAGCTGAATAGCTTGGTAATGGCTATTAGCAATTCTGTTTCTGGTTCGAATACATTGAAATTTGATGATGTTATTGGTGTTATTTTGAGCGAGGAAATTCATAGGAAAAGCTCAAGTGGAACATCCACATCAGGCAGTGTTTTGAATCAGAAGCGGTGAGAACAAAGGAGAGAGGAAAAATTTTTGGAAATTGTGGGAAGTCACAAGGAAAATCAAAGGACAAAAGGTCCCAATCCAGAGATAAGAGGGATTGCTGGTACTGTGGTAAGTCGGGTCATTTGAAGAAAGATTGCTGGTCTCGAAAAATAAAGATGGAGAAAAAAAGGAAGGAAGAAAAGAGGCAAATGTGGAAGTAATAAATCTGATGAGGATGCTTTGATTCTTTCCCTTGATAATGCTAATGATTCTTGGGTGTTAGATTCAGGGGCTTCATTTCATGCTACCCCCCATAGAAGTTATTTTCTTGATTATGTCCAAGGGGATTTTGGGTTGGTTTATTTAGGAGATAATGAACCCTATTAGATTGTTGGAAAGGGAAGAATCAAGATTAAGTTATAGAATGGGAATCATTGGCTACTACGTGAGGTAAGGCATGTTCCAAAGTTAAGCAGAAATTTAATTTCAGCAGGGCAACTAGATGATGAAGGTTGTGTTGTTACATTTAGTGATAAAAATTGGAAGGTCACAAAGGGTGCCTTAGTAGTAGCAAAAGGTGTGAAGGTAGGCACCTTATATCTTTGTACATGTCATACTATTCCTTCTACTTTAATTGTTACGGAAAAGGGTCAATGTTCAAGAACAGTTGCTGCAGTTAAGCAGGTAGAAGATCATACAGTTGTTGACTCTGAATCAACACTGTGGCATAATAGACTTGGGCATATGAGTGCAAAAGGTATGAAATTACTTCATTCAAATAATGTTTTACCAGGTCTAAAATGTGTTAATTTGGATTTCTGTGAAAGTTGTGTGTATGGAAAACAAAAAAGAGTTAGTTTTCTCAAGGATGGGAAGCAAAAGAAAGATGAGAAATTGGAGCTTGTGCATACGGATGTATGGGGACCAGCTCAGGTATCTTCTCTCGATGGCTCTCTAAATTATGTTACATTCATTGATGATGCAACTAGAAAGGTATGGATTTATTTCCTTAGGCAGAAATCTGATGTATTTGAAGCTTTCAAAAAATGGAGAAGCTTGGTTGAGAATGAGATGGGTAAAAAGATAAAATGTCTTAGATCTGATAATGGTGGTGAGTATTGCAGTAAAGAGTTTGAAGATTATTGTTCCTCTAATGGTATTCGTAGGCAGAAAATGGTTCCAAGGACTCTACAAGAAAATGGAGTGGCTGAGCGCATGAATAGGACAATAATGGAGTGTGCACAAATTATGAGATTGCATGCTAGGCTGCCTTTAAAAATGTGGGCAGAGACTATAAACACTACTGTTTATTTAATTAATAGAGGTCTCTCTAATCCTTTGGGTTGTGGTATTCCAGAGGAAGCATGGAAAGGTAAGAAGGTGAGTTATTCTTTTCTCACAACCTTCGGTTGTGAAGCATTTGCACATGTAGATTCTGAAAATAGAACCAAGTTTGATGCAAAATCAAAGAAATGTGTAATTGTTGGATATGGAATTGATGAATTTGGTTATAGGCTTTGGGATTTTGAAAATCAAAAAATTGTGAGAAGCAGGGATGTCATATTCAATGAGAAAGTGTTGTACAAAGATCTGTTGCTTCAGCATGAGAAGAAAGAAAAATATTATGTAGTGTTGGATGATATTTCCAACAATGATGTTTCAGTGGTTCCTCATGCCGGGCAACAATAGCAGCAACAAATACCAAAAACTCCTGTTAGACGATCTTCAAGGTTAAATAGACCTCCAAAAATATTCTCTCCCTCTTTGTATACTATTCTGTTAACTGATACTAGTGATTAAAGATAGTAGGTTTCCACAATCCTTACACAATCAAATCCAGAAGCAATACAAATCTATGATGCTAGTGAACCAGAATATTATGATGAAACTATGCAGGTGGATACCAAGGTTCAGTGGGAGCATGGAATGAAAGAAGAAATGGACTCCTTGCTCGAAAATCAGACTTGAGATTTATGCAAGTTGCCTGCAGGTAAAAAGGATTTACCAAACAAATGGATTTACAGGCTGAAAGAGGAGGATGGAGGTAAGAAAAGATTTAAACCCAGATTAGTAGTAAAGGGATTTGCACAGAAAAAGGGTATTGATTTTGATGAGATTTTTTCTCCTGTTGTTAAAATGATTTCTATTCGTATTGTTTTAAGTATTGTGGCTGTTGAAGATTTGCATTTAGAATAGCTTGATGTTAAAACAACCTTTCTCCATGGTGATTTGGAAGAGGAAATATATAGGGAACAACCACAAGGATTTGAGGTCAAAGGTAAGGAGAAACTAGTGTGCAAATTAAAGAAAAGTTTATATGGCTTGAAGCAAGCACCTCGGCAATGGTACTTGAAATTTGATAGTTTTATGGCTGAGCAAGGCTACAGTCGGTGTAATTCTAACCATTGTGTTTATTTTAAGAGGTTGGGTAATGATAGCTACATTATTTTGTGTTTATATGTTGATGATATGCTTGTAGCTGGGTCTAACATGGACCACATAAGAGAGTTGAAACAACAGTTAGAAAAATCTTTTGCTATGAAGGATTTGGGGGCAGCAAAACAAATCCTTGGTATGAAAATTCGTAGAGATAGGAAAAACAAAAAAATGTTTTTATCTCAGGCTAATTATGTTGAAAAGGTGTTGCAGAGATTTCATATGGAGAATGCAAAAGCTATCAGCACACCTTTTCCTAGTCATGTCAAATTGACTAAGGATATGTGTCCAAAGACACAAGAGGAGGAAGAAAAAATGTCCAAGGTACCATATGCTTCAGCTGTAGGTAGTTTGATGTATGCCATGGTATGCATAAGACCAGATATTGCACATGTTGTAGGAGTTGTTAGCAGTATTTGAGTCATCCCGGAGTTGAGCATTGGAATGCGGTAAAATAGATTCTCAGGTATTTGAGAGGTACATCCAATAATTTTTATGCTTTGGGGGCTCTAATACTGATTTAAAAGGCTATGTTGACTCAGATTTAGCAGGGGATATAGATACCAGGTGGAGTACCACAGGTTATGTATTTACAGTTGGTGGGACAACAGTGAGTTGGATTTCTCGACAAAAGGTGGTTGCTTTATCCACCAGGCAGAGTATGTTGCTGCAACAGAGGCGGCAAAGGAGATGATATGGCTGCAACTTTTCATGGATGAGTTGGGAAAAACAATAGGCTGGAAATTACTTATTTATAGACAGTCAAGTGCTATACATCTTGCAAAGAATTCTGCTTTGCATTCTAAAACAAAACACATACAGTTGAGATATCATTTCATTCGGTTAGTGTTGGAGGATGGACAGGTCAAGTTGGACAAGATACATACAGATGTCAATCCAGCGGATATGTTTACGAAGGCAGTGACAAGGGAGAAGCTGAGCTCCTCTTCAGCTTTGGTTGGTCTTCAAGGTTGAATTCAAGTATAACAAAGCATTTGATGCAGAGCTATGAGGATTCACAACACATATCAAAAACCTTCAATAATAATCCAAAACAATCTTTTTATAATACATGTTATTAAACATTGTATATCACATTGGAAACATAACTATGGCAGCCCACAATTTATTTCCATGAACAGTCATTAATAACTTCTACAAAATGAATAATGAAGCCAATCCCTCTGGTGAGATTGAATAAAACATAGTTATATACTCTTCCTCAAATTATTATGAAGATCCAATGGTTGAAATGAAATTTATTGTATTTTTCCCAAAACTACAAACCCTAGGTAGGGTTCAGACCTGCCCTCACAAAAATATTCATAACTCATTCAATTCTTAATTAATTTTGATGAGAGTTGAAGCAAATGAAAGTAGATTCACATGGAAAAAAAATACAATTGTTTTTAGATCCAAAATATAGAATTTGAATTCCGTACCATCACACTTCTTTAGACTGTAAATTCTGCACAATATTGTTAGAAAAGGCAGTCTCACCAAAATAATCATATCTTCCACAAAACTTGATAAAATTCACTGAGACAAAAAGAATTGGAAACTAGAAATAGAGATCTTTCCATCAATATATGATACTCTATCATTTGAGTCCATACCAGGCCGTACAAATCACAACTTCAATCTGGTAACAATGTAAAAATCAGAAAATGCATACCAAACTTGAGGTTGCCATTCATTTAACTTCAAAAATAATGTCTCCAACCCCCAATTCGAGTTTTTGAGGGTGTATTTATACATTTAAAAATAAAACCAACCATTTTCAACTACCTTTTGATTAGGTTGTTGACAAAACACCTTAATGACACTTTTTGACAAGTTGCTTGACAATGTTTTTGAGCAACTTTTACAATTTTTACAATATGGACCAACTTTAAACATTATTTGACAAATGACTTAAAATATTACTTACTAAGACTCAAACACCTCTAAAATGGTTTTATAAACCTTATTATAAGACTCAATACACAAAATAGATAAACTATTTACAAATGGCCTTATGGAGGTAAGAAATCAAATAGGTGCTCCTGCACCAAACTCCCGAGGGCAAAAGAATTCAAGCGCCTTTGAATTGTCTTCTTCCTAATCTTCCAATTCCTTTGCACTTTTTCCTTCATCTTGGAAATTTTCCTTGGGTCCTTCTTCCTCTTCCTCTTATATCATCTCTTCTCCATCATCTTCTTAACTTCTAGGCTCCAAAACTCTATTTCTTGTGTATAAACCTTAGTAGCATCATCTATATCTTCATTCTCATCATTAGAGTACCATAAAACAAAATTTTCACCATAGCCATAACCTGCATCATACTCTTTCAAACCTTCATATACCTCATTAGCAAACAAATCTGCAACATCTTTATTAATAACTTTATTATCAACAACAACTTGATCATGAATATCAACATCAATGTTATCAATAACTTTATCATCATCAACTTGAGTATCAATACCAAGGTTATTAGTAACATCAACAACCTTCTCAACTTGTTCATCAAGAACAATTTCATCAACTACTTGAGTACCAACAACAACCATATCATTAATCTCAACATCAACATGTTCATCTTCAAACACAATTGGAATATCATGCATCTCAACTTGTAACTTACCTTGCTCAACTTGAATAGTAGATTCAAACTTTACCTTTGTCTCATTTACTGCCTTCTTTTGTTTTCTTTGCTTCTTCATAATCTTATTTAGAGGCCAAACCATCTTCCTTTTCAATGTCAAATGCCAACTTGTATCTTGTTTCATCATTTGTTCCATCTTCATCATGGATTCTTGGAACTCTTCAATTCTTTTCAATACTCCCTTCAACTCAGCAATCTCTTTGTCCATCTTCTCTTGCCTTATCCTTTTCTTTCTTTCCTTCTTTCTCAAATCTTTTTCCTCTCTTTCCTTCTTTCTTGAATCCTCAGCCTGCAAATATCTTTCCAATCTTCTCAACAAATCCATATCCACAAGCAAGTCTCTCCTTGCTTCCACTTTACTTTGCCACACCTAGGCAATCAAGTTTCTTCCTCAACCTGCACAACACACAACCACAAACACCAACACAAAACCAACAAACTTCACCAGCCCATATCTTTTATAGGCTCTGATACCAATTTGATGCAGAGCTATGAGGATTCACAACACATATCAAAAACCTTCAATAATAATCCAAAACAATCTTTTTATAATACATGTTATTAAACATTGTATATCACATTGGAAACATAACTATGACAGCCCACAATTTATTGCCATGAACAGTCATTAATAACTTCTACAAAATGAATAATGAAGCCAATCCCTCTGGTGAGATTTAATAAAACATAGTTATATACCCTTCCTCAAATTCTTATGAAGATCAAATGGTTGAAATGAAAGTTATTGTATTTTTCCCAAAACTGCAAACCCTAGGTAGGGTTCAGACCTGCCCTCACAAAAATATTCATAACTCATTCAATTCTTAATTAATTTTGATGAGAGTTGAAGAAAATGAAAGTAGATTCATATGGAAACAAAATCCAATTTATTTTAGATCCAAAATATAGACTTTAAATTCTGTACCATCACACTTCTTTAAACTGTAAATTCTGCACAATATTGTTAGAAAAGTCAGTCTCACCAAAATAATCATATATTCCACAAAACTTGATAAAATTCACTGAGACAAAAAGAATTGAAAACTAGAAATAGAGATATTTCCATCAATATATGATACTCTATCATTTGAGTCCATACCAGGCCGTACAAATCACAACTTCAATCTGGTAACAATGTAAAAATCAGAAAATGCATACCAAACTTGAGGTTGCCATTCATTTAACTTCAAAAATAATGTCTCCAACCCCCAATTCGAGTTTTTGAGGGTGTATTTATACATTTACAAATAAAACCAACCATTTTCAACTACCTTTTGATTAGTTTGTTGACAAAACACCTTAATGACACTTTTTGACAAGTTGCTTGACAATGTTTTTGAGCAACTTTTACAATTTTTATAATATGGACCAACTTTAAACATTATTTGACAAATGACTTAAAATATTACTTACTAAGACTCAAACACCTCTAAAATGGTTTTATAAACCTTATTATAAGACTCAATACACAAAATAGATAAACTATTTACAAATGGCCTCATGGAGGCAAGAAATCAAATAGGTGCTCCTGCAC
>VDFB02049339.1:0-26690 GCA_007258455.2 Sequoia sempervirens | reverse complement strand
CTACATCTATGTTATCCTCATGTAGAAATTCAGTGACAACTTCAAAACCAAAACAAGGGACAAAAGAAGTTGAGAAATCAAAAAAGGAAGCAGCTTCTTGTTCATCACTTGTATCACCATCATATGCATTCCCATCATAATCAACTATTTGACTTGATTTATCCAATGAATCTCTTGAACACATATCTTCTTCTTCCATACTTCTACAACAATCAGCGGTCATATTCCACACTATCAAACTAGAAATCGCCATTATATTCATCATTTTTGCTTTCTTCCAGTTGAAAATCGCCACACATACTATCACATTCATCTGATATGAAGAGAAAACTCTCTAACTCTATTGTTTCAACATCTACAGAAGGTATGACATCAAATTTTTCTATCACTTCATCATACCTTACATTTTGGTTGCTATCATAACAACCCTCATCTTCACACAATTATTATGTAGGCTGCTCAAAAGTAGAATCTTCACCACTACAAGATGCATCACTTTTGTCTTCCACTATACCGTCCAAATCCATTTGATCAATCCTAGAATTAGTACCATCACACAATTCATATAATAAAATATCTCCATATTTCCCTATCAACCTATCAATCATTGAAAGCCAACTATCAATCTCTCTAGCTCCGAAAGGCTTCCATCTTTGTGGCTTGTACTCATACCTAGTTCAAGTCTTTCACAAAATAAATCAACGCATGTTGATTCATTTGACCTGTCTAATTTTTTGTAGCAAACCAATATTCCATGAATTTATCATGAAAGTCAGATGGGGATTCATCCTCATCTTTTTATGTTCCATAATGCATCTAGAGGTGAGAAATTTTCAACCTCAAATTCATATTCTTCTTTGATTTCTTGACTATGCAAAAAACTACCTTCAGACAAACATTCATTATTCACTTCACCAAACCGATCCATGAATATTTCTTCAAACTCATGCCATGAACAAATAGAATGTAGAGGAAGATTAAAAAACCAATCCTTAGCTTCACTTTCTAAAGTTCTTACAAAAAAATTCATGAGAACATCTTCTTCTACTATCTAACATTTCACCATCAAATTAGTGAAATCCTACAAATGTCTTGATGTTGATTCTTCTAAGTTACCTCCTCTAAAATTAGGAAAATATTCCTTTATCTCTCTTGGAACAACATGTGGATAACCATGGATTTTACTTAAATACAGAGGGTTATATATCTCCAAAGAAAAAGGTTTCCTTTGAGGATATGACTATGGTTCATTCATGGTAGAATGGCTTGTAGAGGGTGAACCCATTTGGTTATACATTTTTGCAAAATATTTTCTAACCCTCTACAACTATCTGCTTCAGAATATCCAATTTCTCAATTCCCTTTTCAACTAGTACCTTAAAGCACTAAATAAGGGACAATATTTACTAGAAATTTGTTGCAGACCTTCATACAAAATGCTCCAATAGGAAAATACCTGAAAACTACTGCAACCAACTCTTTTGATGATGTAAAAAAATTGTACATTCACCACCTCTTTGAAAGAGGAAAAGATCTTCAAGAAGCAAAGAGCTCCTTCCAAGATCTAGGTATTTCTAAGTTCTCTCCACCACTAGAGTAACAAACTTCAAAAACACACCAGAAACGTTACAACAATCTCCCTCTTCAAGTATGCAAGTCCTTGGATCACCCAACTGAAAACTTCAGATCAACAAATTTCTTGACTCTCCCAAATGGATATATCTCTATCTTCCTCAATGGAATCGCCACTTCATGTGGCTCTTAAAGAGGTAGAGCATATTTTTAGTTGCTCGCCCATAGATTCTCGCACTTCTTGTTCTTTCTTCCCTAGTAGAGTTTCCAATCTATTGGAATTTCCAGATGATGGTCTAGTTTCTCCTAAAGGGTGGCTACTCCTTATACTTAGAGACTCTAGGCCAATGGCCAATGAACAAGAGATGATTGGAAAGCTTCTCCTCTACACTTTAGGCTCTGCAAGACCAAGGTGGGTATCCCTATATGTTAAAGCAGATCATCACACTATAATGGTGAAGGCCTTTGATGGGCTAAATCATCTACACAACCTTATGTATTATTAGTGACTTATGGTAGTGTGGAAAGGACAAATAGGAAACATGAAAGCAAATCTAAACTAAGAAAGCAAGTAAATGTTTTTTATTTAAAGAATTTGATTTTTCCTTGGCTTCAAACTTTGTGAATCTCCTCGACTAATTTCTAATCCATATAGATTCGGGAATGAAATAAACTCCTACAACAGACCAACCATGGCTTCTCATAACCTTACTACCTTGTAATAGGAAACTAACAAAAGGATAGCACCATCAAATTACTTATTAATCCACATTGCAACAACAATACCTCCACTATCTCTATGCAAGCAATTACACCACTCTTTGAATGATAGGAAAGCACATAAATAATTCAAACAACAAATGTTCTTGAAGCATCAAAATAACCCTTGATTACTTTGATTCAAACAATAATGTGTACAATATTTAGAGAACATGACAAATTGACATTTAGATTTGAGACAAAATACATTGTGTACTACAATCATTTGTTATTATTACAAAGCATAGCTTAAAGTATTCCCTATCTATGTCATAATTAATTACCCTATTCAACTTGACTCAATGCAAAGGTTTACATTAAACTAGAAATCATAATCGTGGAAGGGAAACACTACACCAAACCCCTCATGTTGGAGAGCAGAAGTCCAAACCCAAAACAAGACAACAAAATTTTCCTTTATAGTGCAAGCATAACTTAGGTTTGAATTCAAAATCCTTAACCCTAACTCTAACTAGGGTTATAGGAAGAAGAACCCTGGTCAAATTACAAACACCAAAATTGCCCCCAAAATAGAGCAACAACCAGGCCATAAAATCCCCTCGACACCTTGAGCACACACCAGCATAATGTCATTCATGAATGAAGGTATAGACGCCAATGAAATCCACAATCAAATATGGACAAGCAAAAGATCTTTGACAGATCATGCCCTTCTCCTCCATCCATGCCTTTATCAATCATCAATGTGAATAGTTGAGGCAGTCACAACAATCAATTTTTCCCATGTATCGATTCACAATTGTTTCCTACATCCACACCATGCTTCACCGCCTAGCCATTAGAAAATTCCATCCTTGAATTATGGTCATTGATCTATCCCCTTCATGCCAAGACCCTACGCCTATCACTCACCACCTTGAACTTTAAAACTCGACCATCAAATTAAAACCCCTTTAAATCTGGGTTGTTTGATCACCATCACATCACATGATCAAAGACACAATAGGATATCAAAGTGAGTAATTTTAGAGTCCCTTCGATGCAATGAAATTTGTCACTTGTCATCCTCATTAGCATCATGTAACTCACAACAACAATGTGAGTTGTCTTATCGATCAATCATGTAGTGCCACATGTCTACACATCACCATCCACTAACTTCGTCTGCCCTCCCATCGGGTCCCAACATAAACACATCTTGCACCGTCTGATCACTATAGGACATCATCGAAGAGATAGCCACACATCAGGAGGAGACATTTTGTAGTCCCTTCGATGCAGCGATCACACCCCTACCTTAACCTTTATGGGGTCCCACCATGCCACATGTCACCTCCCCACTTCCCCGTTGAGCAAAACAAAGGGCCCACCACATCACTATGAGCTAGTGAGTCGTCGCCACCTTTCCACCATATGTCATCATCCTCCACAACTGACCCCTTATAGCTCATCAAAGAGACTGTAACAAATTGAAGTGAGTTGCTTTGCAGTCCCCTCAATGAATGCCATCGAACAAACCTCTAGATATCAGAAGCACCATTTTGGAGTCCCTCCGATGAAACAACGTCGAAGACACTTCTGGATATCGGAAGGACCATTTTGATGTCCCTTCAATGCAATGAAACACATCCCCACCGATGGAAAAGAAAACCGCCACATGGAGCAAGCAGAGTGGAAAAAAGCTCCTAAGTGAAACATTTTAGCATATGCATAAATGTTGTTTATAAAAAGGGAGACCTCGCTTAGGTAAATTAGGACTTGAACAAAATATTTCTTCGACCTAGGGATAATAACCAAAAATTTGAGTGGGGTCGCAAACAGAAGATAAGGTTAAGGGGTCGGTTAAAGAATGACCGCCTAAGACATAAGTTATTACTTAGCTAACTGGGAATAGGAAGCAAGACGTCGACAAGTGGATAGAACAAAAGTGCACGCTCAAACTAGGGAATTAGGGTTTTAGGAGGGTTTATGCCCTACAAGCAATTTTGAACCCTAATCAAATACAATTGAGGAATTTCAAAACCTCAAGGATCACAAAAATTAAAAAATAGCCATGGATTTTGCAAGCTCCACTAGGTTCATGCCCCTTCAAAAACCCTTATTTACCTATTAATAAAAAAATCACATATTCTCTTCCACACTAATGCAATAGCCTCCTTTGAGACATTAAAGAAAATAAAATTTGTAAGACGTTACTATATGGTTATCCATGTCTTCTTGTCCAACATATTCCAATCTTCATTAAATATATGTGTAGGCTTTCCTTGTTTTCAGTAAGTCTTCATTGATCCCTTTCTTCCAACATATCAGTCATTTTAAGTTTCCACAATTTGTATCCAAAGCTATTGAAATTCTCAATCTCTTAACAAGATGTGTGATTTATGGCTTCAACTATACATGTATACTAACTCACACACTCTCATTACAACTACAAAAAGTCATAACACTCCAAGAAATATGTCTCCCTTATCAAATCATAACTCTAATACCAAATATTGAAAAACAAGATAAATAGATACAATGAAAACAAATCTTATAACTAGTTAGATTAACATTATTGAGAATAAAATGGTCAGCCTATCCAAATTTAGCTCCAAGGTTATGCACAGATCAGCCATCAGCCATCTGAAAAAGGCTAGTGATAAGGATAGTAGTCATAAGAAACTTTTCAAGTTCCTCGCTGAAGATTAGAGCCAACTTTTTACTTAGGCTTGTGTTCTTTTTTTAACTTTGGTGTCTCTTTACTGTTCATTGTTTATGAATCTTTATAATATTTTGTTAAAGTGTTGTTGATATTCTGTCTATGATCTATGAACTTTGTTTTCAGTCTCCCGACACCCTTGTTTTGCTACTTTAATTATCAAAAACATTTCAGACATGCTCACCAAAACTTAATTGATTTAATATGTGTGCATGTACAGTTGTCGGTAGAACAGTATGCTGTTGTAAACAAGTCACGATATGAAATCTTATCCATTTTGCTCAGCTGGGACGACAAAGTGTCGATTGTTTATGAGATGACACATTATAAGCATTTCTTACGAATTCTCCCCTTGTTTTTCCCAATCACAAGCAATTATAAGCCTCGTGGCAGTCATCACTAAACTTTTATTTTGATCATTTCCCTATCAAACGATCTGCTTCCAAGTCATCCTCAACTTCACATTCAACATTCTCGCTTTTATGCGATGAGTGCAACTCGTCAAAGTTACCTTCCAGCTTGCGATTAGTACAATAGTGGACCCTAGCCAATTTTGTTTTCTATTATTTTGGTTTTTGTTTGAGGTGGTATATGTATTATTAGTTCTGCCCATGGCAGAATATTAAAGCATTCATTCAAATCATTTTTTTTTTAAGTGATAGTGACAATCCAACCAATAAACATTTAGAATTAAAAACTTTACCAACAATTTTATATAGTCTATTTTAAATTGTCTATTTTTAAAATTGTAAAAATATTTTTTATCTTTCTTTTTATTGGTTCATGTTGTCAACAGTCATTGCAAAAAATAGGATTTTTTTTTTTTCTAAATTATGTGCAATGCAATGCATTTAATTCATGAATCAAATTTCAAACCTATTAATGACTTGAATAACATGAGCACTATTACATACATCATCATAGAATTACATTGTTGACTTACAAGTATTATTTTACATATTTTAATTAATAATTGGTAAGATTTTCAAACTTATTAAATAAATGTGAGTACACTCAATGCATATTTTATATTTGTTTATCAAGTGTGTATTAAATATCACAATAAAATTTATCTATCTATAATAAATATCAAATAAAAATTTATGTATCTACAATTAATATTTCAATAAAATCTATTTTAAAAAATATACATGTAATAATATAATTTAACAAGGCCAAAATTACATAAATATCACATTATCAAAAGGATAAAAATAAATATATATATGAAATTATTATAATAATATATTTGTATAATTGCATATTTTTTTATTTTTGAAACATTAATTAACTATAATAATAACATTATACAACAACAAACAATTATATTACACCCCTACTTACTTCTATTAACTAAATGTTTAAAACAACAAAACACACCCATATGAATTTTATTTTTTATTTATGAATTTTATTTTTTATTTATGCAACATTAATCAACTATAATAATAACATTATACAACAACAAACAATCACATTACACCCCTAGTTGCTTCTATGAACTAAATGTTTAAAACAAGTACACCTCACAAGATTTTTTATTTTTTATTTTTCAATATTAATCAACTATAATAATGACATTATAAAACAACAAACAATCACATTAAACCCCTAGCTATTTCTATTAACTAGACATTTAAAACAACCAAGCACACCCCACAATAGGCAAAACCTGACGCAAACCTATTAATGACTTGAATGACATGGGCATTATTACATACATCATAATAAAATTACATTATTGACTTTGAAGTAGTATTTTCCATATATCATTTAATAATTGGTAAGGTTTTCAAAACCTATTAAATAAATGTGTACACTCAATGCATATTTTATATTTGTTAATTAGTGTGTAGAGTAAAATTTATCTATCTATAATAAATATTAGAGTAAAATTTATCTATCTACAATTAATATTTCAATAAAATTTGCCCATCTACATTAAATATTAAGGTAGAATTTTAAAAAATATACATGTAATAATATAATTTAGCAAGGCAAAAATTACATAAACATCACATTATGAAAAGGATAAGAAGAAATATAAACATAGATATGGAGTTATTATACTAATATATATTTGTATCATTGATATTTTTTTGCAACATTAATCAACTATAATAATAACATTAAACAACAACAAACAATCGCATTACACCCCTAGCTACTTTTACTAACTAAATATTTAAAACAACCAAACACACCCCACAATTGGCAAAACCTGACACAAATGCGTCTCTTGTTTCTTATATAGGTTTATTAGATTTTTATTTATTTTTACAATTTGCTCAGATATACAAGGGAGAGGAGTCGGTAGTTGAATGAGCTAACTTTGTGAATATGTGGCAATTGTATGGAATATCGTAAGATCTTTTTTTTTTAGAAATGTGAATCTGTTTCTTTATCTACAACTAAGGTTTGGAAGTGTGACTCATCATAAACTTGCCACATCAATGCATCTAGTGAAAAGTGTCCAAAAAATGACTTTTTAAAGGTTTGACCAAAACTTAATCATGGTATCCCTAGTTGAACAAAACAATATCATTTGTTGTTAGTAGAATATCATTGTTAGATATTTAAGATATATGCAACCTAAATGAACCAAATACCTATTGGTAACCATAAATATTTATTATCTCCATTTTTAACATCCAACACAAATAAGTCAACAGTTGAACACAAAAAAAACTATTTGTTGTTATAGAAACAACACTATTATTTAAAATACAATTATATCCAACAAAAATGGACCAATAGTTGAACACTAATTTTTTTTTATCAATCCTTCACATTTCATGGGAAAATACTCAACTTTATTTGTGATAGGACAAACTATTACTATGAAATACTCCAATGCATATGCATTTCTACACCAATAGTTGTACACATAAGAATAATATTTTTCACTATGACAACAATACTTGTTTAAATGACCACCTTATTTTATAAATGGCACACTTATAGTGGATATTTATGATATTTAATTTGAAACAAAAAGTATTTATTTCACTTGTTGATGAATTTATTTATGTTTTTTTTATATAACATTCATAGGTTCTAATTTGTTCAAGTATGGGTCTATCTTGATCAACATTTGTTTTTTTTTTTTTTAATTTACTTGCGGACTAATTATTGACAATATATAGTATAAATATGTTACAAGAATAGGCATTATAAACACAACCGCTACAACAAAAATTGGACGATGTTCAACTACTAGCCCATCTCCCCTGTTTAGTTATTTGGTGATCTTTACAAATTGTACTTTAATTATATTTGGGAGGAGCTTAAGATTTCAAATGAACGATATTGACACATTAGACATACATGTATGTATGTAGAAGAGTGGGTAATGTTTGTTAAGAAGTGAAAAATGAGTTAGTAGTTTAAATATCAACAACACATTTTTTGTACAACTAATGCATTTATTTATGTGAGACTTTAGAAATATGCCTAAATCCCTACCCATCTTTCTATTTGCTTCTACCCTCAAGCCACTTCTAACATTATATTTCATGTTGCACAATTATTACAACTAATCTACCTTTTGATTACAAATAACAATTTGCCAATATCTAGAGAGGAAGTTTTGTATTTACTATTATTTAGAGTATTAGTGTACTCTTGCTTCATCTCTAAATGTTGTAACTCATTTAAGAACATAATCCATAATTATGCACATTTTATTTAATTGTCGTGCAAGTCAAACTTATGGTACCATTGATTTTCATGGTCTAACAATATTGCCAAAAATTATATCGCTCATATCACAAGGCTCAATATTCCCTTTGATTGTCAAATTATCTCACACTTAGTCTCATGAGACTCACCATACACCTATCCATTTACTCAATTAGGGAAAAACATGCATTCCCATCACTTAAAATAAAATAAAATGGTTGTGGCAATGAAAATGGTTATTTTTTTAGTTCATGTTATATTCCATTGTTCTTGTTGAAAATTGGAATACTAACAATTATTTTCATTAGATGTTTTCAAGATACTTATTGACTTGAATCTTGGGTGGTCTATAGGACAACCCTACCTTAGCAGCATATTTTTGATTCATGCTATTCCATTATTCTTGTTGAAAATTGGAATAAAAACAACTATTTCCATTGGTTGTTTTCAAGGCACTTCTTGACCTAAATACTAGGTGGTCTAGAGGACAACCCTACCTTAGAGAAAGAAAAAATTATATAATATACAAAGTAAAATTTAAAAAATAACAAACCTATACACATTTGAATGCATAAAAGACATAGAAAATGAGTGCTACTTATATTCAATAAAAAATGAATATGATACATGGATGGATCTAAATAGCAAGGTTTAGAATAAGGATTTCGATGATCCTAGAAAGGACATACACCTCAAATTGGTTTACCTAGACTTCTATATCTTCTAGAATATTCCTCTAGTCTCCAATCTATATATCTATTTTTATTCATTTGATAAATACTACTAAGATCTTGGGATTCTTTTTATAAATGATGAATGATAATAGACTTTATCATATTTTACAATAGCAAGTGCAAGAACAAAGTCAAAATTCACTTAGATTGTTTACAAAATCATTGGTATTCAAACATCAATGTACAAGATTATCATACAAACTCTAACAATGACGTCTTGACCAATAGTATAATTTCCACTTACCATGTTGACAAGAGGAGTGATATTAAAACTTAGCATCCTTAAAGCAAAATGTCATATAGAAGTACAACTTCATATACATTTTAGCTTCTTTTACTCATATTGTTGACTTCGAAAGAAAAAATTTATAAAAATAAAAATAAAAAAAAATTAATATTTTATTTTAATAACCATCCCTTCTAATCGCCAAAATAAAGAAAAAATTGAGTTGTCTCATCTCCTTTGGGTGCAACGATTGGGATAAAGCCAGCTACATATCTATGTTATCTTGGACCTAAATGAAATGTTCTCATAAGCTAAAGGTTATTTCCACTATGTTTCCCCCTTTTCTAGAAATATCATGGCAGTTAATGGCTTTCCCATATAGTTTCAATTGTTTTTGGCAAAGTTTGGTATCCTAAGCTGCATGTGAATTCAAAGATTTTCATGTACTACAATATAGCATTGTCAACTCTCCGCAATCAAGGCTCTTACCACTGTGGTTGGAATTGGTGGAAGTCGAACCCAATGTAGAACTATGCTTGGCATGGTCTTCCATGCTAAGCACTTAATTTTTCAAAGACTGGGGTCCTCTTTGAAAGTTCACATCCTTGTGCTTGGATGAGAAGATGGCTATAAAATATCCTTTTGGCTCCATGAAGATTTCAATTGACATTAATGGATTTTCGTCTTCCTACACCGGTGCTATTTTAGTGTTTTGGACACAGGATGGGCACTTGTGAAGTAGACCGAGTAATGCCTTTTCCTTGAGCATCCAAAGCCATTATTGCATCTCATCCATGGTAAAGTGCATCAGGGGTAGGGGGTAAATTTTCAAATAATAGGTTTTGTTGGGAAAATAAGTAGAATTGCTGATTTGGAGCATGCTGGTGCATGTATTTGATCAAATCATCTCTAGACATTTGGTTGGCTTTTTATCAAAGTATTGCTTCAAATGAAGATGATCAATATTCGATGAGGGAAGTCGTTACTCGCCTCTATGAGAACCCTTTAGACTACTTTAAGAGATGTTAGCTTCAAAATTTGATGATGTGGTTATGATTAGAGGACTTGAAGGTACAAGCATATTAAGAATGTGAAATAAATTTATTTTTCAATTAAAAAAATTGTCATTCATGATCAAACATGTGATACAAGTCATATATGTTGAAATTAGATGTCTACGCCTTGCAAATCTTAATGTTTAGATTATTTATTATTTTGTATTATTTAATGTATTCTTATGAAAAAATGTGTCACCCGTGAGGTGGCACTTCATGCCATGTGTAATCTGGATAATGACATCATATAAGAATATTTAATTTCATGTAAGATGTGTAAGAGCATATATGACATTGTACGATATAATGGGATTATATGACATGTATAAGAGCATACAAGAAATTTGAAGACAGACTTAAAAATCATAAAATCTTTTGATCAACTTATGACATATAAGAATAACACATCATGAAAATATATATTGTGTCAAGTATATTTTATACATTTTATTTTATTGCATGTGATGTATCTTTTTTAAAATTGTTTAGATCCTAATCTACTTACATTTTCCTCAAGGAAATTGTTCCATATTATATGGCTTCCTTTTAAATACTGTAATAAAATTACATAATTTACTACAATAAATTTAATTAAGTATTCAGACTTTAATAGATCTTAGTATGTACGGTGATATAAGTTATATTTTCTGTTGTCTACAAATCTCAAGTAATTTTGTTAACTTGTAGAAACATGAGAAGAAATATGAAATCGAATAATCCTCTCAAGTCATAATTATTAGTGTACATTTAATCGACGAACTTCTGTTTGTCCGTCAATGAAATGAAGTTAGTTTTAACAGAGACAGCTGAACATTTTGTATCGCCTTTTCTTAATGCAAAAACTAAATATATCATGTATATCCATCGAATCCCTGGGTTAACTACCCATATCACAGATAGACTATTATTTTCTTTCCTTGAGTTAGAATCTTTTTCAAAGGTACAGGATAATCATAAAATTGAATTTGAAGGGAGAAACGCTGCATCAAAAAAGATAATTCACGAGAGCATTTCGAAAAGATCTACATGTATGCTGAAGCACAGCACTAGCAACTGTATACAGATTTTCAACATATGACTTTCCGCATAAGTATAAAAAGTTTAAACGTCATTCAACAAAGTACAAGCAAAACCCGAATGTTTTTTAATATATATTACCAGTGATGGCAAATCAAGAGAACTCAAAATGTAAGCAAAAAATGCTAGAAACACGAATTACTTAGAACAAAAAATTCCAAAACTTCACTTCGTCTCAACTTTATTTCTAACAGCAACAATGTATGCATTCCAGGCATCCTGCTGCTTGAAGCTGGAAACTTCTTCATACTTTACATTGTCATTCATATCGTAGTCCTCCATTTCCTCGCCTTGTATATCTGGCATTTCACGAATCCAAAAATGTACAGAACTGAATCCGGCCTCTTCTAGACAATCTTTTATTTCTGGCAAGGTCCATCTGTGCATACATCCAATTTTATCAAACAAGAATAACTTCAGCATAAAAATATGCTTCAACTTCTCTAAGTTGATAATTTCATTGTACTATCATTTAGAAATGAACTGGGATCCTTGCAATAGCATAGTCAGGCCTCTGAAATACTGTCAATGATGCAATCTAATTTTACAAGCAATTTTAATGAAAACAGAAAAATAAAACAAAAAATTTAAAAATTGGGTATCCAAAGTAATAAACCAGGTAAGATGATCCAAAGGCTGAAATACTTGGGAAGAAAATGGTCTTTCAATTGGTTGGTTTGGGTTTGAGGCCAGACAGTGTTGGCAGCCTTTACAACAACTACTGTTTTTTTCAGTTACAAGTTGACGTGACAGAGACATACAGTTAGTAATCGTGGTAAAAACCAACCAGCAAATCCCAATTCAACCAAATCTCTATCAAGGATGGCCTCTGTTAGGAAATTTCCAAAGGTTGCAATTAGGGGGCGACCTAAGGACATTTCCCAACGCATCCCCACATGTCCAAAACATAGAGTAAAGGATGCCCAAAAAAACCTTGTGGAACATAGAAAATAACTTCAAATATCATGATTGCATCAATCACAATTGGGATTAACTCAGCAAACTAAAAGCATAAATGGAATTCAATTACTCGGGAAAAAATTTTGATTTTCCATCTAGAACAAAATAATTCTTGTATTTTAACAATAGCAGGGATCTAGGGACAGAGCCTTTGCAAACATGCCCAAATTAAGGCCTTTGAGGCCATAGTAATAACCTTAAGTACAATAATAAAGAATATATATGCGTGTGTATGTATGTATATGTTTATAATTGTCATATCTAGTTGTAGCTGAAATGAGGGAATTTGAAATTTAGTCATATTCATATGAAATACCATATTCACTTGAATGTAACACTAGTGAAAATAGTTTGAAAGAAAATGAGCAAGTGTTTTGAAGTGTTAGTGCCTTTTTTGGGTTGAGAATGATATGTTCATTTTTTTGTGTGTTTTTTATGGATGAGAGGCCAAGGGACATTCCCTTCCATCCTACAATCTTGAGGACATCAAGGGGCAAGGACATAGGGTGGAAGGGTGGGAATGCCTCCGCATGTAACATAGGATAGAACAACAACAATCACAAGCTTTGAAGGATTTTTTACTTTTTTGAAGGGAATTGCAACAACTACATTCAGATTTTGCATAGGTATGCTACCATTTCTTCTTCTTTTCCCCTCTACTTTCATTTGCATTTCTCCCTCCGGTTTAACCTTTTTATTTCTCTCTTTCCCACCGTTAAAGAATAGAATAAGAAAAAAGAAAGACAAAAATAATGAAGACGAGAATATATGATTCTCAACTTCATTTTTCCCACTTTTTTTCTCAATCCATTATTTTTCATCTTCTTTTTTAATCTATAAATGTCAAATTTTCAAATTTCTCATCTCCTCTTTGATTTTCGATTTTTCTAAATTTTTTAAACTCTTGAAGGTGGTAGATGTAAAGTCCATAATTGAAGAATAGTGTGAGATATGGAGGAAGAGGAATTGGACCATCATGTCTTACAATTAGATGAATAGGACAAATTGGACATTGCTAAATTTCCTTGTTTCAAAAAAGATAATTAATGCTAAATTTTTGTATAAGATTTTTAAAAAGTTGTGGCAGATGCAAATGAGGCAAATGTGGTGCAAGTCATTCCAAACAACATATCAAATTATATTGCTGCAGGTAAACTACTCATGCGGAGGCACCCATCCCTTCACATCCCTTTTTTTAACTTCTTGTCCAGTTTGTCGCCTTGACCATAAATTGGAGGATCTTAGCAAGTTTTCTTGGATCAAACTATTAGAATATAAGGCTTACCTTTGTAATAAAATCACCATAGTTATTTAAGTGGTTTGTTAGTACTACTAATTTTAGCATTTAGAATCTAGGACAAGTGTCACACTTATGTTTTTCGATTACATCTCCCAAACTCTATATAAGAAGACGAACCTTATCGTAATCATCACTCCAATACTGATAGAATAATAAATAATATAGTGTTCTATTTTTTGCAACATGGTATCAAAACCCAAGGTCATGTGAAAAATCAAGTCACAAGGCCATCAGGAGTGGCAAGTCACAAAAACAAGGGCATACTGGAGTTTGAAGGACACAAGAGACATTGAATTGTGTCGCATATTATGGGTCAAGATTTATAGTGATTGTGGCACCTTACAAGAAAAAATTGCATGGGTTAGAAGCAGCAAATTTGCACAAGTCTTTTTCACTGTTTTACCCAAAATCATTGCCATTTTTGTTGTCACGCGAGGCATACACGTGCTTAAGGTTGCAGCTGCTGAAAAACTAGTGATAACAGCACAAAATGACAGGTATTTTTCATAAAAAAATATCTCGGGTTGTCAAGGGCAAAAAGGGCATTTCTGAGGATTTTTACGTCATTGTTTTTTTTGCCAAAAATCATCTTCAAATTGTGTGTTTTTCTACAGAAAATCACACTTTTTGGCCCTGTTTCAGATGTGAATATTTCCCATTTTAAGTCATATTTTTTAATAAAATTGTCAAGTAATAGGCCATGAATATTTAAGTCATGAGGGCAAGAAAATACAGTCAAAATGCTCACAAAAATATAGGTAGACTAAATTTGCAATGGGCAGGCATTTTTGTACAGATTTTTTACCAATGTTACTGGGAGGCGCATCTTCTCCCCCTTGAGACACGTTTCCGGTACCTGAGACGTCTCTGGAAACACCTCTTGCCACCAAGAAACTTTCGCTGGCATGTCTCAAGTCTCCTGCCATCTCCTGTCACCAAACATGGCATCTCCTACGTGCTTTTTACTAGTCGCATAAAATTAAAAGTCAAAACGTTAAAACTTAAGCAGCAAAAACATAAATGTCACCGCAATTGAAGAGATTGCATTCACATCTAAGTGAGGAGGGTGATACAAAGGTGGAGTCGACTATTTCCAAGCAAAATATTTTCCTATTTCCAGCCACGCCAAATCTTCAACTCCAACTGCTGCTAGGTTAGTCTAAGCATTTTGTCATTTTCACAAAGGTATGAGCATTTAAATTAAATGCACAAAACTACAATAACATTTCCCACGATGGTTGTAGTGTTAGCATAAGTCACGATTTTGAGATTTTCATTTCCCCACAGGCTGCAACCAATATTATCAAACAATAATATTTCCCACGATGGCTCAGGCTATAGTATTAACTATTATAATTTATGATATTATTGCTTGGGGCTGACGCCTAATATTGGCCTTCTAATGCCTGCGATGGGTAAACACTAACAAAGAGTCAACAAATAGATGGGCCAAGGTCTTGTTGACTCTCTGTAGTCTTTTTTTTTTTAACAAATATTGGTCAGAGACTCAGAGCTCTATGTATTTTTTTTAACAAATATTAGGTCTTTATTGAACAAATATTGGTCAGAGTTTTGTGTATTTTTTTTAAATAAAAATAAAAAATTTAAATTACACTTACAATGATTACTGATTACATACTACATAGTTTGCAGTCTGCAATTAAAAAATAAAACTAAAATTGATATGACTATCCAATATGCTTCTAATAATTTTTTTATTTTTTTGTGTAGAATATCCATAGTTGCCAGGAGACGCAGGGTACGGGTACTGGTACGGGGACGAGGACGCCAATAAAATTAGGGTACGTGAGTTAAATGAATAAGGAGACTGCTATTTTATATGTAAATGATTCGCCGGAAATTTTGGGTACAGGGACTGGTACGTTGTCTATGTTCCCAAAATGGAGTTTCCCGGCAACTATGAGAATATCAAGTGGGGGAAAACAAGGCTTGTATCCATTGTGGAAGTATTGTGATCCTATTTCGGGTCGAAGGATTCAGGTGGAACAGCCATGATCACATGTAAATTATGTGAAATGTCATGGCAAGGTACTCATACGAGGGTGGGGGCTCATTTCCTTAACATACCTGGAAAAGGTGTTGATCCTTGTCCAAATGAGGTACAACGATATGGGGCTGTGAGGGATCAAGAAAGAGCTAATGGGAAAGTTTCTAACTTGAGCTCTCATGCTTCAACGACAAGGGCAACTGTTGCAATTCAAAATCAAAATAGAGAGACAGAGGTGGATGTGTCTTCTAGAGAGGTACTAGCTGAAAGTTCTCACAAGAGACCACACATTGGTAGCTCAAACCCCATTGGAAGATTATTTGATGTGCAAGGTCGAGAAGCAGTTGATGTAGCAATTGCACGCTTCTTTTACGCAAATGGAATACCATTTAATGTTGCTCGCTCACCTTTCTATGGAGAGATGGTCCAAGCTATCACTAATGCACCACCTGGGTATAAACCACCTATGTATGAAAAGCTTCGCACTACTTTCATTTATAAAGAAAAAATTCGATTAGAGCAACAAACTGCACCAATGAAGAGAGTGTGTGCTACAAAAGGATGCAGTATTGTGATTGATGGGTGGATAGATACTAGAAATCGTCCACTACTTAATATCATGGTAACATGCAACAAAGGACCTTATTTTTTGAAGGCAATTGTTACATCCCAAATTGTGACGTTACTATTTACCATTACTAGATAGAGTAAATGTGAATTTTGGAGGTGAATTAATGATGCTTGTACCTTGTTTTCAATATGAATGATGTTTCATTTGATGTTATTCTTGGTGAAATACTACATAAAAGAGAAATAAAAGGTTATTGATCTGTGAATAATCTAACTTTTGAAATGTTTCATGTATTCTGCTTTGCTTTGAGCATATGACTCTCGTTGTCGTGTCATGGTGTGCAGGTAAGAGGACCATTCCTCTAGGCAAAGGAGAAATATCACTCGGGGAGGAACTTGGTCGGGTAAGCAGTAACGAGTAGCAATTGAGCATACACACACATCCTATAAATTGAGTAAGCTAAGTCAGTTAAAGTTATGGCTAAGTCATCCGTAGGCTTGTTTGCTGACATTAGGAGTCTTCTCTTCTTCTGAATGCATGAATAAGTGATGCTTGCTTGTGTAACTGTTTATGGAATTATGTTACTGGTTAGGAGGTGGGCATGGATACATGTATATAGTATATATACATATCCATAAGTATATTCATGTCGATGCAAACGTATGAGAGCAAATGGATATGCCGTACGTGTACATCAATATAAATACATTTGTGAATACGTATACGTATAGGAAAATATACAAGCAAATATACATGTATATATACCCCCAACCAACCTGATATATATGGATAATAATAATATTATTTTAATATCGCCTTGGAATTTACATATACACATATTTATGAAATATTCCAAGCCAAATTTTTTCGTTTTTTCAATTAACAGATTACAACATTACAAGCAAGTGCACCCGTTAAGGTTAGATGGATAAACCGAAACGTGCAAGTAAGTAAACTCTAGATACAGAAGGGAACTCAACGTCAAGTATGTGCTACCCAATCCAAGGCGGAGTGAGGGGCGACCATATGACGGAGTGATTACAGAAAGCAAAGCTTGAAATGAAATGCTGAATACTGAAACTACTCAACACCCAGAATGTGCTTGCTCACCCAGAATGGGAAGTAGCTACCATAGGGCGGAGTTATAACTATTTCAAACTAGTACTGAAGCAAGGACGAGTATTACAAATAATGACAATGCAATATTAAAGAATACTGGTCAGTACTACTGCCAGTTTACAATATATAATTATTGCCTGCAATGTCAAGATATCAGATTCCTTTCAATTGGTGCATTCAACAATAAATCTGCTTCAAGCTTTTAAGTTAACCACAATGCCAAACCCAAATCAGAAGATGCAGATTTCTCGGACTGTCATAATCAGATCTGCACTTTTATCATATAACCAGCAGCTTGCAATATGTTAAACAACACCTTGCTTTCGATACAACCAGAGAAGTAAATAGAGATGCAACAACGAAGATGTCTTCCACAAGCCTTAAGGATTCCCTAACACCAATCCCAAAGAAAATGCAGATTTCTTTAATCTGATTTAACAGACCTGTAGCTTAATGTATCAAACCAGCACCCTTTAAACTCACTAAAATGCACTTATCTCTCTCGTTACTAACTCTATTGACTTGAAAACAAATGCATAACACCCTTAGGGAGGAGGCGACCAAACTTGGACCACAGAACTTCACCCAAACCTTGAATCTTTTAAAAGACACAAATCCCAAGAAAAGGAAATGGTACGGCCCAGCTGAAGAATTCAACTTGGCATTAAAATTTCAATACACAACATTAAGATCTATAAATTGGAGAAAATGAACGCTCCTTACAAACTTAAAGATTGATGCAATACCCAGAACTAGCATTTTGGTATTTTTTGAGATATGAGTAAAAATATGGATCTGCTGTATCAAATCAGCAAATACAGAAAACTCTCTAAAATGCAAACTTACTTAACAAGACCAAACTGAATACAAAGCACAAATACAAATGAACTCACAAATCTACCTTAAATAATCGAACCTCTCCACTAGGTGCTGTCTCTCAAGCACGAAGTCAAGCCCAGACTAGGAGGCATTCATTCCTCGAAGCAATTTCGCAACCGTTTCGGCAGCATAACATTAGCATAGACCAAAAGATCCCAAATGATGATCAAAGCCTTCCTTTTATAACTTTCTCGTTGACTTCTCAAAACCCTAATCTCCTCTTCAAGGCAAAAACCCTAATCTCTTTCAAGGATGGCGTCCATTTCCTTCAAGCTCAATATTGACTTTTTAATTAAAATCAATACTTTAATAATTGCGTCCCCTTTATAGCTTGTTTTGACTTTGGATAAAATGTAAAATATAAAATAATCTTTAATGAGGCGCCACCCTCAAAAAGCCCACTTTTCAAAACAACATAAAGTCAATAGACTAGGCCAAGGGTCAATGTCCGAATATAATATTAAAACTTGACTTTTTAATTAATTATATCAACTTATCTCTCCAATTGTGCCCTGAAGCCAATAATGACCAAGTCAACTGATCAAACTGACATAGGAAGTCAACCATGCTGGACCCAAGCTAAACTGCCAAAAATAGAATTTACTAAAAATAGTAAATTAAATGCTCAAATGCCGAGATAACACACCAACTGCTGAAGCCTCGAAAACCCAGAAAGGATCCGCCATTGAATCCATCATCTCTGGCAATAACCTCCTCAAAAATAGAAACCCTAATTTATCTTCCGACTAGCCTTCGGGTTCCCAAAGAAAAGGCCAATCCACCGGAATAGGAGTTTGAGAAGGGGACATTACATTACATGAATACGCATGTATATTGAAAGTATGCTGACTGGCTCGCAATATACATATTTAACAATTAATACGTATAAGTGTAAATATTTAAATATGTAAGTGTTTATATATATATAAATATATATTTATAATTATAGTTTTACTTAAATAAATATATGTATATATGTAAATATATTTAAATAGTAATATTTAAATATATATGTACACATATATATTGTAGTAAATAAATCTATAATATAAATATATAAGAATATTTGAATTTAATATTATTACCATGAGTAATTTTGGAAATTGAATTTTAAATTACCTTGGGTAAAATTGTAAATCAAATTACCTTGCATAGTTAAGTCTTTATTAAAGACTATATTATGACTTTGGAAATAATTGATTAAATCAACTAAAGAGTATCGAACCTTGGCTTTTGATAGCGATTTTATTTGGAGCTTTAATTGAAACGCATTAACCCGTGAAAGCAATTTCAAATGGGAAATATTTCATTTGAAGACTTCATTTTGAATTGCACCTCTTTGTTAAATCACGCAATGATAAATATTTCATTGTGAACTTTATTAAAAACATTTGAATATGTCAAAATAGAAGAAGAAGAAATGTCGTGAAAAGGAAATCGCGCCTGAAGCGCACGGCTGCGACTGGGTCTGAGAGAAAGATGCGAATGCTATTCTTCTGGCAACAAAAATGGCAACGTGGGTGTATTGTAGGCTTGAACTCTTCTCTGGAACGAATCTTTCAAACCTTTTACATCAAAAATACCTTAAAAATCTGCAATGCCTGGAGGTGTCGAGCTCAGGAAATTCGCCATGTGAAGTTTGTTTAAGTCGTGGCTTGAAAGGATAATGATTTGCCCATGATTTTTGCCACAAATTTCTCAGAAACTTCTGAGATTTCAGTGCTGGCAGCTAGAACGCCTCAGGATGAGGAGTTTGTTGAGTTTCTTAAACTATATAAGAGATGCTTTGTTCATTCATCTAACACACATTCCTGAAGTCGAATTTCTTCCTTTGCAAGAGATTTTTCTAGTATTGCTGAGGAATTCGTACTTGTTTATTCTCCTGGGAGTTTATTCATATTTCATTCAAAGCAATACAGTTCTGAGAATTCATATTTCCTGAGTAATATTCAAATTTCTAGAGCAACCATATTGCTGTGAGCATTTCTAATTACTGAGAGTGATCTTTAATTCCGAAAGTTGAAAGTAATCATTTGCTAACAGTTTCTATATTTCCTGAGAGCATCTCTATGTTCTGGAAGTAATCATAATGCTGAGAGCATTCGTATACTATGGAGGTTCTATTTGCTGAGAGTCAATTGTGATTCTAAGAATTGGTGCTGTGGGATTACCAGTTCACCATTACCAGTTAATCCGAGCTTCACTCAGCTGTGACCATTGACAGTTTGAGAAATCATTCTTAGAAGAGTTTAAATATGAGTTAGAGTGACATCATTTTGGGAGAATAATCTGTGTAAGATGGGGCAGAAGCTTGAAAAGGATTTGCCAGTTGTTTGTTTTAGCTGAGGTGCTAAGAAGACAAGCAACAAATTCATCTTTCGAAGGAAAGCTTTGAAATCAGGCATGGGATATTCTTCTACTATCCACTATGTTCTTGATTATTTAAATGAAAAGGAATCTTTGTGTTTACTGTTGTGCATAGGTAGAAACTCAGTCATAGCTGTATTTCTATATGAAAGAAAGAATGAGTTATAAAGTGAATTGCTTGTCTACTTGTACATAGAGAGTAAATTAAATGAAGATTCAAGGTTGTATATTGTGTAATTTGCACTAGGATCATAGGAGTGAATTGCTATGAACTCCTTATAAGGAGTGTATGTTTGCATATAGCTATTTAATACTAGGGGATGAATTGAGGGTATTTAATAAGTTACCGATCACAACTAGTTGAAGATTAACTTAGTCAAGTTATTAAAGCTCCTAGGATAAAGATGTCCAGTATAAGGGAGATAGTTGTGAGTACTTGTTAAGTTGTCCCCCTTTCTAGTAGATAGCTTGAAGTCAGACGTCTAGGGTACGGACTACCCCGATAGACTAACCTACGCATAGAAGTAAGGAAGCCTTAAGTCAAATCGACCCTGGCTAGTGTATGTGACAAATGACCTACGTTCTTTATTGAATATAAACACTTTGGCCAAAGTAGTGTAAGGAACCATTTAGTTGTAGTACTACACTGTCAGCTCACCGTGATCCCGAAATACATACTAGTCCGAGAGTTGCCGGTTGCACAAGACCTAGTTATGTAGGATCACAACACTATGCTCAGTTGGTAGTTGTTAAAGGATACCTCACCAATCTCTTCTTCGAAGGGAGGGTCGTTCATTGCAAAATGATCGTGCGGGGGACCGCATTATAAGTCTGTGGTTGGCGGAAAAGCGCCCGAGTGATGTTTCTCCTCCTCAGCAAGCGGCCGATGTACCAAGATTTGAAAGGACGGACTCCTGGACCTTCTTACTACAATTTGTTCTAAAGCTCATTGGAGCTATGTTAGTTAAGGTATGTATTCTTGTTTCATGTACTTGTGAAGTTATTACATTGAAATGGAATCCTTGTCGTATATTAATATAGCAACATGTTCATGTATTATCAATAAAGAAAAGGAAAAATTTTATTGCAATGTCATGATAACATGTTTACATTCTTGAAGGATGCAAATTATGAAAATTTTAATTTTACCGAAGGGTCGGGCTGTTACAGCAATAGATTGTTCAAGGCAAGAAAAAAATGCAGAGTTTCTCTTTAACTAGCTATGTGACGGCATTGAGGTGGGGGCATCACATGTAGTCCAAATTGTTACAGATGTTGCCCTTGTTTGTAAAGCAACAAGCATGTTGGTGCAAAAAAGTACAAGCATATATTTTGGACACCATGTTGTATGTATGCGTTGAATAATGCACTCAAAGATATTGGCAAGTTTCAGTGGATTTCAGATCTCATAGAAAAGGGCAGAAAAATACAGATGTTCATATGTAACCATCACCAAACACAAGCCATTTATCGAAAATTTGCCAAGGTGGAACTTCTCAGCTGATACACAGTTTGCATCGTATTTTATTCTTCTTGACTGTCTTTGTGAAGTGAAAGGAGCTTTGTGTTCCACAGTAGTTAGTGATGCATGGGCAGCTTGAGCTTGGAGGCAATCTACATTAGATGATGTAGTTGAGGTGAGAGGTATGGTCCTTGATGATCGTTTTTGGGCTGATGCTAGATTTGTTGTGGACTTTATTAAGCCCATATGTGAGGTGATCAAATTTGCAGATTTAGACAAGTCATGTTTGGGAGAAATTTATGAAGAAATAGATTCCATGTGTGAAAGAATTAAGAAAATAACAGATGCAAAAGATCTTTCTCTATATCCTTTGATAGAAGAGAAGTTACATGGAAGATGGAACAAACTTAACACACTCCTTCATTGTGTTGCCTATTCCTTAAATCCTAAATGGCATAATATACAGGTGACCAATAAGAGGGCTCCATATGAGGATAGAGAGGTAATGAAGGGATTTTGGGCTGCAATAAAAAAGATTTATGGCCGAGGTGAGGAAGCTTCAATTATGAGGAGTCAATGGAATAAGTTTTCATGTGGGCATGGTGTTTTTTCTTCTATGGAAGCTTTATACGATATGCAAGCAAAGAAAGACCCTACAGAGTGGTGGTGGAACCATGGAGCTGAAACCCCTAAATTTCAACCATTTGCAATAAGATTACTCTCACAAGTAGCTAGCTCTTCATCTTGTGAGAGAAATTGGATTACTTGTTTTATTCATTCACTAAAGAGGAACATATTAGGGTCAAAGAAAGCAGAAAACTTGGTGTACATTCATAGCTCACTTCGTTTGCTCTCTTGTGTAGATCCTAGGTACAAGGAGCGTCCTTCAACAAAATGGGACCAAATTTCACCTAATGAAGAAGTTGCAGCCACAGTGGATGAAGTGGTTGAAGTAGATGGCCTTAAGTGATTTACCCCCAATTCTACTACCAGCAGAGGAACCTAAGTTTGAGAGTGATGAGTATTTGGAGAGCATAAGCTGAGGACTTGTTGGCGTTTCAATTCGCACCTCTAGAATGCAAATTGGAAACAGACGGCTATGCACAGTTAAACTGCTCTTCAAATTAGGAGGGGAAGCTCCCTCTTTGCTGATTATGCTTAAAAAGAAATACTAAACTACTTGCCAATCTTTTTATCTCAGCTGAGAGCACAAGGTTATAAAACTCTTTGCGTCGTAGCGGAGGTTTTCTCTGGTTTCGTAAACTTTCAACTACAACTAGGCTTAAACTAATGGCGCTTCTAATAAACAAGGAATGATTGATAACACAAAACTTGAATAAACTTCCTTCCAAATGACACCTGAGGACTCATTGTACTTATGATGTGTAAGCTGAAATAAAGATCATACAAGCAAATATGTAAAATGAAAGAACTAAAAGTAATTGAGACAGTAGATCAAAGCAAGATAGGCATAAGATTTTCTTTCTCAATATTTTTCATTAGTTTATGAGATGCGCATATTACAGACAAGATAGAGGATTGATATTTAATATCTAATATAGATTACGATTTTATTATACACAAACAAAGAGTAGTGAACCCTAAAATCTCCTTGTTTTTAACAACTAGTTTTGCCAACATGCAAGCTTTATTTCTAAGACTCAACAAAAGATAACTAACAGTTAACTGATGTTTGTAGTTAACTGGACTACAAACATCAGTTAACTAATTTAACAACAAGAAAAGCTCCAACTATACATTTGATATTTCCAAAGAGTAGATAAGCATGAATGAGAACAGCTAGATTAACTTGAAAAAAGGCATCAAGTTAACTATTGCCTTTACTTGAGTTCTATTCCTGGAAATCTTTGCATGCTTCAACTGGTGACTCACTGATTGATAATTTTGGCGACTTTGCAATTGGAGTAACGACCTTTGTTTCTTTTGCAGCTTTATGCTTCTGACACTTCTCTTGATTTTTTCAATAGAAGAGTATTGAATGATGAAAACCGTGAAGTTTGACTGTAAACACGCCTATGTTCGGAAAAGTTTTGCACAAGAGCTAAAAATAAATCGCTGATTTTTCTCCAAAAAAAACCCAGATTTTTAGAAAAAAGTTGAGGTCTGGGTTTTGTAGATAATGTCGTTCTAAAGAGACCTAGATCATCAGATTTTGAAAAAGCTGATTTTTTCAAGATCATGCAAGATTTCCTAAAAAGTAGGTCCAAAAAACAGAGGTCTAGGTTTTGTAAACAATTTCGTTCTAAAGAGACCTAGATTATCAGATGTTGAAAAATCTGAAGATTTCCCAAACATGCATGATTTCCTAGAAAATAGGGGCCGACATGCAAATTTTAAAATTTTCCAATCTTCAAGAGGAGCGAAAAAAAAGTAGACCCAGATCGATGAAACTTGAAGATTTTGACCACCTGTTTTTGAAACGTGATGCCCTAGAAAATCAGACCATGCAAATGCGTGCTTCTGTGCTTCCCAATCTCGAGTCCACAAAGAACACTAAAAAAGCACCTCGTTTGAGCCTCCAAATCTTGACAAGAAGAAAATTTTATGTTTCTTCCTCTAAAAGCTAACTAGCAAATTATGAAGAATGAATGCTCAAGGCTTTCTTGAGTAGAGTTTGGAGATGAAAAAGCACTTTGCATGCAAAACCCTATTATTTTGGAGTCTATCCACAAAGATAGAAACTATACATGCAAAAATTTGACTTCGTTTGCATCAAACGGTGACTTCCTCTTTTATAGCTGCAAAAAGCATGCATGCGAAAACATACGCATCTAATGACATCATCAAACACATAAAACCTCAAAAGTGTTAGCCATTTTTCAAAATTTCACTTGTTTTATGTCAAACAAAGCCTACCTTTGACTTTGATGATCCGGAAAATGTTAGATTTTATGATCAGATTCAATGCACAGAAAATTAATTCAAATCAGACACAATAACACAGCAGATACCCTAGGAAAACCCTCCACTTGAGGGAGAAAAACCCAACAATATATCACTTATATATTGAAATGTCAACACAAATGTCTCCTTTACAAAAGCCGATATGAAGGCCAATAAGAGACACTACAAACTGACATAGATACAGAACACCAAAATGTAGTTTGTTGATGATGAGACTCAACCTTATACAAATCCTCAAACTGCTCTTCTATAGAATTCGCTCTATGAATGTGACGACTTATAATGAATATAAAAATGAATGCTAAACAATGAAACATCAATGGATATATATACAATGTAGAGAGAGGGACATGACCCTTCACAAAACAAGTCGGCCACAAGAGATAAGCATGTCTCTTCAAGAGATCGTGCCCTTCTAGAAAATTGAGCCCAAGGAGCATGAGGTCGGATTCATCACAACTCTCCATTAATTAACAAATAATTAATATCAACAAATGGCGTGTCTCTTCACTTAACTCAAGTCGGCCAAGAGAATGAATATATATATAATTCAAATAGCCGTTAGGCTACATTTGAATTATCTCCATGCGTGGATCTGGAAGAAGCAGCTCGACGTTGCTAGAACATCAACACTCCCTCTCAGCTAGGGATGATACTTCCAGCTGCACAAGACATATCACCTCATCGTGATGTCTACCACAATGGCTACAACCATAAGTGGGAAAGAAGAATATCACCTCATCGTGATATCAGCTATCACCTCAACATGATATCAACCATAATAGCTACAACCATGTATGGTGTGTACAAGTGTTCATCACTTACGTGATGTCACCTCAACATGACTTTCACCATGGCTCTCCCAGAGGGTGAAACACAAGTACAAAAGTCATCATGGACTCTCACGTGATGCTGTCATGCAGTCACACACATGATATCCACCATGGCTCTCCCAAAGGGTGGAATCAAGGGATTTCACCTTGAACTTCTCTTATAGAGAACTCATTAATCAAGGGATTTCACCTCGAACTTCTCTCACAAAGAAGAACTCATTATAGAAGATCACTGATAATGAGACTCTTTCTCAGTTAAGGCTGGATTCTCCACCATACCAAGCTTAATTCTAGGTATAATAAACTTTATTTTGAAGAGAGGTTTCTCTGAGAATGTTCATCATTCATCACCTCAGACATACCTCAATTGCATAGCGCTTCTTTCCCTCAATACCATATCTCTGATATAGTGGTATTTAATCTCAACATGCTTGGTTCTGTCATAGAACACAGGATTGACAGAAAGTTTCACACGACTCTGGTTATCACAATGAATGATA
>VDFB02049338.1:0-12988 GCA_007258455.2 Sequoia sempervirens | reverse complement strand
ATCATTTAGTGTGGTTGGAAATGTCAATTCAAGATAGCATACATAGTTTAAAATCTAGAAGTGTTTACTCTATCATCCATGAACTTTGAAAAAATCATACCATCTATATCATCGATTCATTAATATTTAACAATTATTGATTTGAATGAAGAGATATAGTTGCACTTGTATCTATCAAATTTGATAATTTAATATAATATTTTTTATTTGTTAATATTTATATATATATAAATATAAATATAAAAATAAACAACTTGTAATGAATAATCATTTTAATATATAACAATTTTATATTAATAATAAGAGAAGAAACATTGACAACATGTAATATCTAACTTTTAATGATTTTTAGTATATATTATATTTATTTTATTTATAAAATTTATTTAATATATAATAATTTTCCTAATATAACATTTATTAAATATGTTATTTATTTAAAAGTTAGTGGTAAAAATTAGGTTTATAGTTATGGATAGTGTTATGATCATAATTAGGGTTAGAGATAGGTTTAGGATTAAGCTAATGATTTAAAATTTATTGTTAGGGTTAGAGTTAGGGACAATGTTAGGGTTAGGATTAGGGATAGAATTAGAGTTAGCGCATGAGTTAGGATTAGGGTTCGATCATTAAAATGACTAATTAACAATACTAAAACACTATAATTAACAAAACCTACATTTATTTTATTCACATTAATAAAAATTATATTTAACTTTTATCAAATCTAAAAAGAAATAATTACAATACTATTAAGGCAAGTACTAGCCACTACGTGACACTTGTTTTCTCATACAAAGCATTGGCACTTGTTTCCTCATGCAAAGCATTGTAAAACCTTATCAATAATTGGCAATCTTGCATTGCATGCAAGACAATCTATTCTTAGGGTAGAAGTATTAGTTAGTTTTTTTAATTATTTTCCCATGCAAACCATTGTAAAACCTTATGCACTTATTCATAAGGTTTTACAATGCTTTGCAAGAGAAAATAATTTTAAAACTAACAATCAATCTTTTAGAAGATGACAATATTTAGTTGAAAGTTTCATACAATATGAAAATTGAAGAAATCAAAATTTTAGGTGAAAGTTTGGTATAATATGAGTTTTTTTGTACGAGTACAACAATATGTATGATTTTTTATTTTCAATGTAATTCTAGTGATGTGAACCTTATAAATAAATGCTTGGAAATTAATTAAGGGTTTATAAATACATGCTATTTAAATTCAAGTTGTTTACATGGAGTTTCCCCTTCTAATTCATAAAACAATTTTATTGCACATCCGTTCTGTTTTGAGTGAGATTGAAAGATGCAAATTAAAACACAAACACATAACCATGACATAGGAGCTTCCCTTTCTAATTCAAAAAATAATTTTACCATACATATCTATTATGTTTTGAGTGGCATTGAAAGATGCAATATAAAATGTTAACGCACACCCATGGCATAATATATTTTATAATTTTTAAATGAAATATATAATGAAATAGCAACTGTATGAAGTAGTAGAAAAATGCTGACAAAGTTTGTGTTCATAGCATCTAGATAATGTTTGGTTGTACAAACTGGTAAAGACAGAACTTTTGCCTAAAAGACAGGGCATTAAAATACACAACAGAAGTACATTGGAAAATAGAATTGTTGCACTTTTTCGTTCCATAGACCAACAAATTTAGTAAGATTTTTTTACTATTACAAACCAAAGTCTCAAACGAAGTCTCCAAACAAGGAGAAGAGGGAAATCCAACAAAGTTAAATATGAAATCAATAGAAAGGAAAGAGTACAAGCAGTTAGATTGCCTTTCAAATCACTGTTGGCAAATAAGAATTTGACAAATTGGGTATGGACGCAGGTGATGGAAGGTAGCCGTTGATCATCCTTGCTGCCTGGTGAGGAGAAGCTGTAGAAGGGTGCACATTTGAAGAAGCTAGAGGAAAACCGTTGTTCTGATGAGCTGAAGCAGCTGAAGGAGCAGAAGAAGAAAGCTCAACGCCCTCACGGGCTATAGGAGGATGCATACTGCCAATGTCATTACCATCGTCAATTGCATCATTACCATCTTGGGTGAAATAAATTTCATAGTGAACAGGATTGTCCATGCATGTAACTACAATCGTTACTGGACCAGCTGCCCAAAGACTCTCTCCAAAAATATCTCCAGTGGGGTTGTACAATTCCCCCATTGAAAAACTGTATTTTCACATTGTGGATTAAGCCACAAACTGTCAATGGATATTCCAATCTGATTCCTCTCACTGAACGCAGCCAAACTATGAATTATGTTACACCCTCTTGGCAAGTGAAGAGCAAGAGGTCTGGTTGCACCTTTGAACCCTTCTGTAAAAGGGAGTTTGGCGCTGTTTTTAGAACCCGGAGGGCGACCCCTTGGCTTCTTTAATTGATTTAAAGAAGACTCTTCTGTAGAATGAGCCTCTCTTTTTCCCATTTCCTTTGTCATCATCTTCAAGGACTGGAGGGCTTCTGCATCAATTCCTATCAAATCCATTACAAAACTTCAAGAAATTCAAGAAAAAACAATAAAGAATTCAATTCAAGAATGAATGTTCTATCCAGCTCCATGAGGTCCTACCTCGATTACGCTGAACCTGTTCGCCGCCCAGGATATGTTTAGCAATTCGAGAGACAATCTAATCAAGCTCCTACACTGATCTCCTTCCTTAGAACGACCAAGCGCTCTCTCTATCTCTCTTGCTTTACACAATAAGACGTAGAAGATGCCCCTTATAAAGAAATTTGGGGGCGCTGTACTCTTTGTCATATCTTGACGTTGAACTGTTAATTTTAGCTTCATAAAGCGGTCTACGGCAGCAGTAAACTGGAGTCTAATATTTTAAAGAATTAGTTAGGAACTGAAAGTTATAAATATTCTAGAAGACAATGTAATATGGGTTAGTTTTTGGGTTTTGGGGGGTTTAGTTTGGAGTCTAATTGCAAGACCGGCATGGTGCATGATGCATGGGCTGCATGTATGGGCAGCGGCTATCCAGCTGGGTCTTAACTCACCGTTAATCTCCAGTTTTAGTGACTCGCAGACTGTTTCCATTTTAATCGATCAAAGCATAAAATGACGGGGATTTTCATCAGATATTACAGTGTGGAAGCATGTCCAAGGCATTAAAATATTTGACAAAATGCCCAAAAGAAATTCGGTCGCATGAAATGTCACGGATTTGTTGAAAAGGCCTCATAAAATTTCAAGCAAATATAATTGGCGGGTGCCAAACTAGATTCCATAGCCATCATCAACATGGGAGTTGCAGAGCAATGTATAAGCACAAAGCACACAAGCAATTTTGGAACACTTTTATTGCAGGAAATGGAAGCTTTGAGTCCAACGTAACAGGAAAGTGTAATGCGAGAATTCTGCAACCTTTACCAGCATCTTCCATACGTGTGCAAAATCAAGAGCTTTGAAACTGTGTTTGACCATTCATCAAAATGCAATGGAGCAAGGATTTCTGTCAAAATATATTTGTTGATCAAACTGGTAGGCCATTAAAATGGCACGAGGTAACCAATTAAGCATGGAATTTTCTCCTCTGCTTACAACAAAGGTTCAAAAACATTTTTTTAGAAAAGCATTAGAACCAATAGAGAAAATATATCTCAACAAGAATCCAAAAGCTAGTGTTATCTATCTTATTTTTATTTTTTGTTTAGTTTAGTTTTATTTCTAGCTTTCTAGTTAAAATAATACCCCAAAAAACCAAAATTAAAACCATACGAGGGAGTTGTCCCTTTCAAATGTATAGAGGAATATTGTTAATCCAATAGAAATCTCTACAGCTATTGAGTATTTGTCACTATCTATTGGGTGAGTTTGAGCTAAATTTGTATAAAATATCACTGTGATAAATCTATTTACCAACACAAGACAATTAATAGGAGTGGATAATATCTCCTTTACTTTAGGCTAAGATAAACCCAAAAGAGTGTTCCTAGGGGTAATATTTAACAAGATTTGAACACAACTAAAGATATAGAAGTAATTAGACCACAATAGTATCTAATATACACCTAGTGCCAAAAATTTCCACTAGATCAAGTACTAACCTATTGCACATATAAGCTCTATTAAGTTGATCCATTCATAATTGTAAGACTACAAGATGTGGGTGTACAAGACATGATTATGTTAAGATGAAATCCTTCAATGCTTACTAGAGATGTTTTCCTAGTTAACACATCAAACCATGAAATGTATAGAAATCTACTTTTCATTCCTAACTACTACTTAAACATATTGATCTTTTTAAGGTACATGGAAGGTGAAACACTTATAATATTAGCGCCTTGTGTTGGGTTACATAATCATAATTACCTAATAACCAACCACATAGAAATAAGAAGAGATGATATTTAATAGTTAAACATGCTTAATATTACCTCTCAAAATTTTTATAGGTCCACATACAATAAGCAAAATATAATTATAAATGATAATATACAACACATTAAACTATATTAGGACATTTATTAAATTATTATTGCATTTGTACAAACAACTATGATTAGAAAAAACCCTAAGCTAAGAATAAATTGATACACTTCATCACTTGGAAACCTTCTTGAAGATCCATGTAGTTAGCCAAGGAGATATTTAGTTACAAATATCTTCTATGCAATAGTAACCTCTTCATGATTTAGAAGATGGGCTTCTCTAATGATGACTAGACATGCAAGGATAAAAACCCTAGATCTAGCTTGAAATTATAGTTGCATGGAAATGAAGGAATGACTGACCTTTATTTTGAAAGATATGAAATAGTGTATACAACACTTTGTTTGGTCATTAATTTCTCCTAGAAAATTGACTAAGAATATGATTCTTGAATCTTATGTGAGGATCTTGTGAAATCCAATGAGATGGTAACTTAGAGCTTGCATGTAAACCATTCACATCATAAAATCAACCATTGATTTAGTAGTGATATGAACATCTTCATATTCCATTACTAAAATTAATTTTAGAATAAATTCCCTTAAGATGAACAACTATTTGTAGGTGGGAAAATCCCTTGGGTGTAGTTGTAGTGTCAAATTTCATCATTAATGGTGACCTAGATCATGTGAGGAGGTAGGTGAAAGTGAATAGTTCAAAAACATGGGAGATGTAGAGTTTCTAAGGTTAGGGTTAGGGATACCTCATAACCTGTAGCACTTTTTAAGGATCAGGGATAACAAGGAATCCATTCCACAAGGAATGCAAATAAGGATAGGTTTGAACTTGTAAACCCACTATAGTAACATCATGAGAAAAGTTAAGGATTAGGAGTCAAAGATGCTTAATAACTCATGCCAAAAGAACCATGTTAGAGGTATTCTTGCATCTCTAGTTCTCCAATAAAATATATAGAATAAAATGCCTAAATTTAGGAATTGAGAATACCAAAGAATCAATGGCGTAAGGTATGCAAGTCAAGGGAAGATCAAAATATTAACTCTAAAAGATTTGAATTGTAAGAGAATCAAGAAATAGGAACCAAAGATGCTACAAGGGATGTAGATAACTAGATGATTAAAATGATGAATTTAAATATGACTTAGCATAAAGTGTGAGAGTGTGGTGGTTTGAGGAAACACACCCTTGCAAGAGAAAATTTGAACCACCAAAAAAGAAAAGGTAAAGAGTAAGAGTCAAGGGAAAGTTATGCTAGGATGGGAAACTTTGAGACTCTGACATTTAGAACAATCCTTAAAAATTCAAATAAAAATACCACCACACTTATTTTTCTTGAACTTTATAACTTCTAAGATATGATAGGAACACAAGGCATGATGGAGAACAACTTTGGTACAAAATTTAACAAAGGGAGACCCATTATGAATAATTGTATATCAAGTTATAAATGAAGAGAAAAATGGGGCCAAAATACACAAAAGGGTCGGGTGTTAAGAAATTTTTGGCATTGATAAATTGAGTCCCAACACTATCAATACTCATATTCCCACCTTTACTTCCATTATCAACCCATCAACTATTGATAATAATATAAAGAGAAGTACATTGCCTCCAAGTATTGAAAAGGAAATTATTAGTGAGAGCAAGAATGTTCAAATTTCTTATGATAATATTACCATATACATACCCTATGAGTTTTTGGACCCTACATCTTGAAATATATACAATGGTAAGGGGGATATGAGCAGAAGAGGAAATAGGATTGGGGCTTGGATAAACAAAATGTTATAAGAATAAATGAAGAGGAAATGGAAATGGAATCCATCAAGGAAAAATAATTAGGGATACACAATACCTCATCTTAAAATATGATGGTAGGATATATTATGAAGACTTAGGGAAAGAATGAGGAGGTCAAGGTCTAGGGTTTAATGTTTAGGATTACAACTAACAAAACACAAATTTAAAATAACTTACAAAATATTGGGCCAAAAATGAAGAAGGTGGGTGTGAGGGTTCAAGGAAATAAATGAAATTGAGGAAGGGAATTCAACAAGTGACTAAGAAATCAAGTTGGACATACTTTGTGTGCCCCTTCTCCAATACTCATGGCTTGCTAACTAGAAATCAAGTTCATTACAATTTTCTCTTCAATTTCTTATGTATTTCTTTCTCGGTTACCTTCCATAAATTAGTTTTCATGGGTTTTTTATACAATATGAATGGGTGGTTCCAACTGTCACACCCCCAAAATAATTACACTACAATAATCATCTCATGAAAATTTTAATATTTGTTTTATTATATTTATTTTAACTATTTAAATAAATTCTCTGTTTAATTTTCCCCCAAAGAAAAATTCTCATAACAAATTACAAGGTACTTAGGTGCATTCTTAAAATTTTGTCCCAAAGGAAAAGAGGAAAACTGAAGAGTTGGAAGCAAAAGTTGAAGGAACTTAATAACAACGGATCCAACTAATGAAAGGTACAAACACCCATTATAGACAAAGAACCTCAAATAAGATGAGAACATGGATATTTGTGGAAATAAAGGAAATAATGCTAGCAAGAGGAACTCTAAAAACCTAATATATATGAAAAACAAACACAATAGCCTCATAACTAGAGGTTTTTTTTTTTAACAATTTGGACACATGATTGAAGTTAAAGGAGAGAAAAATCATGACACTAGGCATACAAAAGTTTCTAGAGGGGGGCTTTCAAGATATATTATTGGTTATAGAAAATGGATAAAGTAGGCCAAATTAATAACAAGGCACCAAACTTTAAAAAATTAGATTGTTGGGGTAGGTGCTAACAAACATGATGAAATAATTCATTACCATGTCATCCACTTTTAATCCTTGTTCATAAAGACGCACCATCAAGTTGCTAATGAAAAATTACAAATTTTATTTGTTAATATATATTACTTCCTACTATTCAAAATAAGGAATATATCGATAGTTATTCTAAATTCATGGATTTGTGTACAAATATTAGAATCATATAGCTAAAGGTATTGGAAATAAATGGACAAAAATATCACTCCTTAGATCCTTTCTCAATCTCATCAAATTTCCTAAATTATAATAAAAAACTTATTTCAACAAGGGTAACATTTTTTGCATACATAGCTCATTAAGGTGACTACAAATAATGTTACAACTAGATCAATGGCCTTTAATGCCATATCCACAAAGCCTAATTAGTTAAACATGTTTACAAATATTTGTGATCCCCTTAACATTTCATATCATAAAATCTCTTGGGATCCAATTTAATAACTCTTCTACCTATACACTCAATTGAAAAAATTATGTATGCCATCAATGGCTATGAAGTGGAATTATTTTATATAATTATCATAGAGTTAATGGAAATGATATAAAAAATTATATGGGCTTAAAACACAAAATATAAGATCTAATTAATAGTAATGTTGATCTCCCCCAAGAAAATTAATATTTATATAATCCCTTTCCAAATTATACATAATGAAATAATGTGTATACAATTATAGAAGTTACACAAGTTAAGGAAGCAAAAGTAGATACACCTTATAAGTTGCATAAGGAAGCTTAATAAATTAAATGTATTGTTGATTTGACTAGACTAGAATAAAATTTTGTAAAAATGTGGTGACTTAGGTCACCTTATATCTTGTACTATTAGCTAAATTTTGAGTCCCCAATTTCTACTATTAGCCAATTGACAAATATTAGCCATTAATAAAACCACTATTGTAGAGCAATCTAAGAAAATACCTTCATTTATTCTAACTTTTATATTTTCTCAAAATGAAAATCTAAATAATGGGTATCATGGGCCTGTATACCTCATTGAGATATTATGTTTATTACTAGAGATGAACTATATTGGATCCTATATGTCAATTTAAAATTTGTATGAAAGATACTTTAAGATGTGGTATATTATGAATAAAGAATAGTCTAAAATAACTACAAGGGATATGTTATGTTGAAAATGTATTTGATCTATTTAGTAATCTTCTTGGACAACCAAGGGTTGAACAATCTTATACAATACTATCTATATTACACCAATGTGTTAAATTTGTAAATTATGATGAGATTACAACTATACTATGTGATGAATATCAACCTCTTATAGAATTGGATTATTTAAAATGTATTGTTATATTCATTCCAAAACCAAAGGAGCCACCATATGAATGGAAATACACAAATACCTTTATCTTAAAGAACAAAAAATATGGATCAACAAAGGAAAAAAATGTCCATTTTCTCAATCCTCTAATGGTTTGAATATATGTATCGTACGCAAACAACTTGAAAATATGAGGCATATCTTCTTTGATTGCTTGTTTGCTAAAGAGATTTGATTTATGTTTTTGACTAATCTTGGAGGTTGGGTGAATAAAGGTAAAATTAAATGGCATATTAAATTTTGTTTGGTTCTATAGAAGGTTTATGTAAGGATAATAATCTTTTTTGGATTATTTTTGTAGACACTTAAAAATGTCTGTATGGATCACATTGGCTAACTAACATCATTTCATCCTAAAACCCATCCTCTTTTCGCTTAATTGATTAAATTAGTATAGCTATTTAATGAATTACATCATTTTAATCTATTAATCTAATTGACCTAATTAAGTTAATTCATCCCCTTTCATGCTAAAATTTCATCCAATTTAATTAAATAATGCAAATTATTTAATTTCAACCCTAAGTCCTCTTATTTAATCAACTAACCTAAACTATTTAATGGGCGGGTGCATGAAGTTGGGTTACACTTTTGTGGCCAACTCCAAAAAAAGTTTGAAAATGACATAGCGTGAGCACATTATAACGTGCTCACATTATGTTATTTCAAAAGAAAAAAAAAAAAGTGAAAGTGATTCATTTTCTGTTGTTTGTTTTTCTACTCTGCTTGCAACCAAAAACCCTCATTTTTGCACTCGCATTCTAAGAGGAGGAATTCTACAAAATTCATCAACAATAGTTGCTTTTTCATTGCAAAGATGGCACCATGACAATGAAGAGGTGCAGGAGGTAAGTATTGTTTGCTATTTGTTTTGAATTTCTTAGTTTCAAGTTGATTTTATTTATTTTAGGTTAGATTTGATTTATTTTTTAAAATTTGTAAGAGATGCAAATGATCCTGAAAATCCTGAAAATCCTCAACAAGAAGAACAGAAAAATCCTCAACAAAATCAACCTCCCCCACCAATCACTCAACACCCTCCTGGCACTCAAGAAAATTTGAGTGAAATTGAGAACAAAAAAAAACAAATTGAGGATCTTATCAGTAGGTTGAGTGATCCAAATGCTTAAACCAAAAAAAGAATGACCCTAGCAAATTCAATGAAAGAGATGTTAAAAAATGTAGATTCAATAACCCAAGAAATAACGGGATGGCAAGATAGGAGGTAGGCAATTAGGGCATATTATGCAGATAAACTATTATATAAACAAGTAAAAGATTTAAAAATTATTAAGGGTGATTTGTGTTCTTTATTCACTAACCCTAGAACAAATCAAAATCTTAGCCTCAATGCGAAGAGGTTTCCTATTCATTGGTTCCACCACCAAGAGATTAGGAACTATTTTTATGATAGGTGGTACTTGGTCTTTGATTACCCACCGTGCAACAATTGTGAAGTCCCCTAATATTTTCTTAGGAAACTATATAGTGGGTTCATATTGAACCAAATCCCAAATTATTTTGATATGAGGGAGTTCTAGGGGAGAGGTGGGGGGTTGGCTCAGGATAGGCCCAGTGCACAGCCAGATCCTACGCATCAAGGGAGATGACCTCTTGCTAGGCCACCTCATGAGCACATTGTTATTCCTTCCATTACAAAGGAGAGTGCCAACATAGAGACATTACAGATAATCAAAAATTTGACCTAGAATGTCATCCATCATACTATCCCTATTGTACAATGCCATCTAGGGGAGTCTTCAGGTGGTGGTCTTCAAACCCATGTGTGCCAATCTTGTGGGGCAACTTGTTCATATGACCCCACCAACACTCAGGAGGCTACTATGTAGGATCCGTATGCTGCTACGTAGGATCTATATGCTACTACGGGGATGGAGAGGATGGATGACATTTTGCATCATGCATATGGCATTGATAGCCAGGTAAAATTCAACATGTTCATTGAATTTAATTTATTAAATTTTGATTCTGAAATGCAAGATTAATTAATTTAGTTTTATTATTTTAATAAAATTACAAGGTCACAGTGTTGAGATTGGATATATCGGTCATCCATCTAATTATTTTTGTAGTACACCTATCAGTGGAGTATGTAACTAGTAAATAATTATAAATTTATTACATGTTAATAGCATTGTTTTACGAATGGTATTTTAATATGTCATTTTGGATGTTGAATAGGCTAATATTGGGAGTTTCAAGAAAACACCTCCTAGTCCTAGTGGATTTACTCAAATGTACATGGAGGTAATAGAATAAAGAGAACTTAACTAATGAATTCTACTTAATAGATTTGTGTATTTTATATTCATATTGTTGGTTACGTTGCATTACACATCATTCAAACTCAAAACATTACTTCAAATTCCATAACTAATAACTAGATGTTGATAGATGAAAAAATTTCAATTATACAATATAGTTGTTTAGAAAGTCAACATAAGCAACACGATGCAATTACTTCACATGGAGGCATGTGCTTGAAAAGGTGCAGCAACACGACAAACTATGGATGCTTGGAAAAAATCTATGAAACCATAATAGAAAGCAATAGCATAGATAAGACAGTTAGTGATGCAGAGGATCATATCAAAACACTCAATCATTAGGGTACATCTGATGCAGAGCATCCAAAAAACACCATCAACATCATTTCTTCAAGGGATTTCAATCCCAAATAGAATCAGGAGAAGATCAGATATAATTTCATCATAAATCTACTTTTCATTCAACCAAAATCCACTCAAATTCCCTTAGCCATTCCATAGGACATCATTCATTATTCCACTAATTAGTATTCCAATTGACTCATTCAAAGCAAAAACCATATTAGAAAACTTTGACTTAATCAATTAGATTCACATCATTCTCAACCACCATAGAAACAACATAAACTTGATTATTGACACTTGAACAATTCATCCTTTAATTTATTCACCAAGGAAACAAATCAACTAAACCATACCTCACTATTATCAGTCCATTATAAAGCATTGTACTCACCATATTTTGAATACAATATTCTATTTATAGGTTACAAACTCTTGCTACAACAGATCTTGATTATCATCTTGTGGTTAATCACCAATTTGCTCAAAAGGCTTCATAATACTCACTCATCCAACCATCAAAGTCACCAAACCTGTCTTATACACCTTAAACCAAATTTAGTAACACCAATCATATTATTAGTTTGATAGTAACCAAGCACTCAATATCATCCTTTCCACTTTTTAAACAAACATCTTTGTTTTGATCAAACAATATCATATTCCTCTAGTAGGTCTATCAACCATTGAATCAGGTAGTTACATTCCTATCTCAAAGCTTATTAAAAAAATCAATGCACATTTAGAAACACTTTCCAGTACATCACAACATATCAAAGTTATTAGATTTTTGACATAAATAAAATCATCAGATTTCAAGTTGTCCTCTAAAGAAAGGCTAGTAGATTAGGCCTATTTTACAAAGGAGACCCCTTCAAAACCATTCCAAATCACTCAAAATCTCAGAACAGTCTTCAAGAATGTCTTATAAATCAATATTTCACCATGTATAGGGATTGAAAACCATGAAAATGTTCTGATCCAATAAACCCTCATTTATAGGGTGTTAAAGCACAAATCAAGGAGGGTTTTGTGAAAAATACTCTTGCAAACCTTTATTTCTCTAGCCACCACCTAGAACATGATTTTTTATGTCTACCAAGACCTTCTACATTATTTCCAGGCCTCTACAAGATTTATTTATTCATGACCCATGACTGTAGCATCACTTTATGTAGGAAAATCCTCTATTTTCCAATGTAGCAGCAACTCCACCATGGTATTCTTTCTTTTCCCTACACTTACAATCATCAAAACATACAAAAAATCCTAAAATTAACTCACTTCACCAACTTACTTGACCTGCATTGGTGGATTAGTGAAGAAAAACACTATTGGACTCTCAAACTTGCTTCTAAAAGGAATTTTCTAGGCACTAAAAACCGCCTTTCATTCTTTTGTTTCCTAAAACTAACCTTCCAACTCTTGAAATTGGAAACTAACTCCTCTTACGTGTATTCACACTATGATTTAACTTTGGGTGTTCCTAAATTACCAACACAAGAAAACAAAACAATGGAGTAATGCTGCAAACTCAAAAAGAGGGAATTTTTATTTCAAAATCTAATTACAAGAACACAAACTTCTACTTTTTCTCACCTTTACATTCCTTTTAAAGATATTTCATTTTCCATAACTGTCTTTCCATTGGTTGAAACTACCCCTTTTAATCCTTAATATGCCTAATTTCCTTGTTTTTTTCAATTTAGCAACTTTTAACAATATTACATTAT
>VDFB02049337.1:0-13725 GCA_007258455.2 Sequoia sempervirens | reverse complement strand
AAAGACCCATTTGCCACTAAAGGCGAATGAGTCCTTTGTGGCTTAAAAACAACTGTTTTGGCTAGGTACACAACTTTTTATGCTCTAAAAGCTTCCCTCATTGTTGTTATAACAGTTAGGTATCATTTTTTATTGTTATTTGCATCTTTTAACCCTCATAATTGAGTGTTTTAATAAGAAAAAGAGATTAATGGTTTATCATCTTGTTCATTCATGGTGGTAAACCCTACTTTTTCTATTAAACACCTATGTATATCATTCCTTGCAAAATAATTATGCATACCAATATTAGGATTAACCTTATATTAATATTTTTTGTTGTGGTTATAATGTTATCTTAATGTTACCCCTCATAATAATAAAAATATAACCAGATGATGTTATTGACTCTAATATATCGCAAGATACTCCCCTTTAATAACAATATAATTGTTAATATTATTCTCTATCAATAATAACAATGAATCTAATATTAATATTATCATCAAATTTAATCACAATATTGCACCGGTTAATAGTCACACAAATCTAAAAATTTCAAAGTTTTAATATGCATAAATATAGGCAGCCGACAAGAATTTTACAATATTTATTAATATATATTGCTGAAGCAAGCACCTACTTCACTTGCCCAGCTATGCTAGGTATATTGTTGATATAATCCTAGGTATATTGTTTTTTTTTTTAAAGATATTTATTTAGTATTAGTAAGAGCGATTTAACCGCTCCCCGGAATCTAAGAAACATGAGTACAATAATTATTGTAGCGCATCCTCCAAACTTTCACGTGAGCGGGCCCGCAGAATAAAACATCACTGTAAGTTCCTCATCTTCGACACTTTTCTAGTCACACTTTTCTCAACAATTTCTCCCTCGCCACCTGCAAAAGCAGATTATTTGATTTGCATTCGCACTATCAGACATGACGACGGGATCGCATGAGCGCGTGAATTGTAAAGGTCGGTTCATCTTTTTCCTCTTCTTTACTTTTGTGTTGCCCACACTTTCATTCAATGATTTCCAGCCTCAGAAGCAGATTGACGCATAAGCTTTGCTTCAGTTAAAAGTCTCTGTTAAAATAGATCCAACTTTTTCTCTATCTAATTGGGTAGCTAGAAATTATGTTTGCAATTGGACTGGAATAACCTGTGATGACAAAGAACGGGTTGGGAGTGTGATTCTCAAATACAAGGAATTGAATGGCCGGATTCCCCTCGTATGGGCAACATGTCCTTCCTTACAACTCTCGACCTCTCTTATAATTATTTGTCTGGCCCTATTCCCCAACAGCTTGGTAAATTAGAAAAGCTGCAGTACCTTAACTTGGATGGAAATCACTTGCAAGGTTCAATTCCACCTAGTTTGCGCGCATGCACAAATCTGCTGCATCTCAGATTAAAACACAATTTCTTGAGCGGAAGCATACCGGCAGAGCTTAGTTTGTTGCATAACTTGGAGAGGCTCGTGCTCGGTAAAAATAATTTGACAGGTGTCATATCACCAGAATTGGCGAACTGTTCGGCGCTCAAAACCATACGTCTTGGTACGAACCATCTAACTGGACGGATCCCCTCTCAGATCGGTGCTCTCGGGGATTTAAGAGTACTGAAACTGAGAAGAAATCGGCTTTCGGGAGAAATTCCCAAATCTCTAAGCAACTGCACAAGACTTCGTTACTTGTCGCTGAAGGAGAATATGCTTGAGGGACCAGTTCCATCTGAAATTCTCACAGCATTGTCCAGATTAGAGCATCTGAATCTGCGTTTTAACAAACTCAATGGTAGCATCCCGGAAGAGATTGGTCAATTATGGCAACTAAGAGAGCTTCACTTAGGGAACAATACCTTTAATGGTGGCATTCCCAAGGCGCTGGGAAACTGTTCTTCTCTGAAGACGTTGAGTTTATATTCAAACTCTTTTTATGGCTACATTCCACCAGAATTTGGTTCACTTAGGCTACTGCAGGTACTAGAGGTGGATGAAAATAGCCTTGGAGGATCAATTCCATCTTCTCTCATGAACTGCACCGAATTGAAATCCTTAATACTACGGCACAACAGGCTTGTAGGGATAATTCCAAAGGATATAGGTTATAACCTGCCCAAATTGGAAGAGATTGATTTGGGTAGAAATAATCTAAGCGGCAGCCTCCCAAAATCTTTAGGAAATTGTTCGGCGCTCTATAGTCTTCACACAGACGATAACAATTTGAGTAGAGTGATACCCCCTGAATTGGGGATGCTGAGTCTTCTAGAACAGCTTTGGCTTGGTCAAAACCACTTCAAGGGAGATATTCTTCCTCTTCTCTTAAACTGTACACAACTATGGAGCCTTGATCTGCTTCTCAACAGGTTCGAGGGCTCCATCCCATTGGAGATCGGCAACAAGCTCACAAAATTACAACTTTTTACTGCGGGAGGAAATATATTCACTGGAGGGATCCCAAAGTCTTTGGGAAACTGTTCTCAGCTATTACTTCTTGGTCTAACTGGAAATCAGCTAAGTGGTGTGGTGCCTCAAGAATTGGGAATGCTAACTGCTCTGGAAATACTGAATCTAGCAGGAAATTATTTATCAAGTGGAAGCTCAACCAAAACATCTGTTTTGAATATTCTTACCAACTGCTCCAATCTCAGAGATCTATATCTCTCTCGAAACCATTTCAGTGGCACTTTGTCAGGGGGCATAGGAAAACTCTCTCCCGGCCTATCAAAACTGTACTTGAGTTTCAACATTATAATTGGCAATATACCGGAGGAAATTGGCAACCTTACTGGGTTGACCCTTCTTTCTCTGGCCTTTAACAATGTAATAGGCAAAATTCCCGAAGCACTAAGCCGTCTGAAGAATCTACAATGGTTGGACTTGGCCTTCAACAATTTGCAAGGCAGCATTCCACCAGAGTTTAACAAGTTGGTAAACCTGGAATATCTATGGCTTCAGCTAAATCATATCCGTGGGAACATTCCTTCATCAATGGGCAGCCTGCAACAACTGAGGAAACTGGACCTCAGTTATAATGAGCTAACCGGAAGGATACCAAATGCAATTGGACAATGTTTCCGTCTGGAAATGATTGACCTCACACAACAGCCTTACCGGAAATATCCCTATTGAAATCTCAAGCTTGCATTCACTGGCCTTCTACCTCGATTTTTCACACAATTCATTGACAGGAAGATTGCCTTCACTGGGAGGAATGCAATATATTCAAGCCATAGATATCTCTACAAATAAACTCTCAGGACCCATCCCTGGCGATATTGGCAGTTGCGTCGGACTGCAATACCTGAACCTTACCAAAAACAAATTAACTGGGATGGTGCCAACATCGATAGGACAGCTCAGAAGCCTTGAGGTCATTGACTTATCCTTCAATAAACTATCAGGACCAGTGCCACACTATATTGCAAATCTCACAATGCTCCGCCTTCTGAATTTCTCCTACAACAACTTGAATGGATCAGTTCCCAATGAAGGAGCTTTCAGAAACCTAAGCGCAACATCATTTTTGAGAAATCCTGGATTATGTGCAGCCTCAGGCTGGTTGAATTTACCAAATTGTACAAGGTCTGCCGGGATCCCTTCAAATGGGTTTAACAGGAAGGTTATCATTGTTGTTTCAATTGGCATAATTTTGGCATTGTGTTGCATTTTGGGCGCATGCTACATCTTCTTCACAAAGACGAAAAGAGCACCATTCACAAATATTTTATTGGGAAGAGGTTTTATGCAAAATATTGTTAGAAATTGGAGAAAGAGCAAAACAAAAATGACAAACATAGATTATATTAAATAATCAAAAACATTACATATATCATCTCCTTGCAGCTCTACAGAGCTGGACTCTGAGAAGAGTAAATCGTCACATTACATCTGCCTCTATTTATAGAGGTCTTTTTAGAAAGATAGAATCTTAAGCAATTACACCTGCAGAGCAGTTACATGCAAAACTATATTTAGCCTATGAAACCGACAACCAAAAATCATGGAGAAATTATTAGATTCCTCCAACACACCCCCTTAATTTCTACCACATATTTTTCATTCCGAAATTTCTATAGATTAGAAGATACCACATCTTAGCTGTCAAACTGGATAAGAAGTCGGGATTACAATCTCCAACACTCCCCCTTAATCACAACTTCAACTTCTAGGAATCAAACCTAGGAAATCCCATTTTACTACTGGGATGCTCTACCCATGAGCTCTGGCCCTTTCTCATAACCAGTCCTAGGTTCAGGTGTGATGTACTTGATTTATCAACACCTCCCATAGAGTCACACCGCTTGTGCTCTGGGATCCTAATAGGCTGTGTTGGCCACAAATCTTGCAAACAAATGGTTTCAGATGACCACAAACTCACATTTAGGTGGTTTCAGATTACCACAAACTAGCATATATAAGTGGTTTCAGATTACCACAAACTCAATAGACAGGTGGTTTCAGATTACCACGAACTCACATACAGGTGGTTTCAGATTACCACAAACTCAATATGGGGAGACAACTTCTTCAATCAACCTTGTATGAACAACAACACTTTAACAACTACATCTTACCTCTGTTTCAGATTGCAACAAATTTTCTGACAGCAAAGATCTTTCAAGCGGCTTCCTTTCCTTTTAGCTGGCATTTAACATGATCTGCAGTCTCCTTGACTGTCTTCTACGATCTGATCTTGGTGACGAATTCTCTTTCAATAAAGATAACAATCCAAACATTCATATTTGGCAGAATGATCTCCTCCTATTGGCATACAATCCAGGGCGACTGAGACTTTCAAACATCGGCTTTTTTTTAAAGCATTGTTGGGCTGCGACTTCACCTTATAGACTCCTTGGCTGCAAGCTAATCCTCAGATTTCTTCACTCATTTAACAAGCTCCAATTTCTGGCTCTTACTTGTCTTCCATTTTTACTCGGGTCTTTTCTTTGTCTTACGGCATCAACTTTCTCAACAGTCTTTACACCTTCCACTCTGCAATGACAGCGATCTCTCTTCTTTGACACACAACTCCAAGCTGTCTGCAATCAACACAAACAATCCACTCGAACCTGCTCTGATACCACTGTTAGAAATTGGAGAAAGAGCAGAACAAAAATGACAAACATAGATTATATTAAATAATCAAAAACATTACATATATCATCTCCTTGCAGCTCTACAAAGCTGGACTCTGAGAAGAGTAAATCGTCACATTACATCTGCCTCTATTTATAGAGGTCTTTTTAGAAAGATAGAATCTTAAGCAATTACACCTGTAGAGCAGTTACATGCAAAACTATATTTAGCCTGCAGAGCAGTTACATGCAAAACTATATTTAGCCTATGAAATTGACAACCAAAAATCGTGGAGAAATTATTAGATTCCTCCAACAAATATCTAGCCAGGAGCTTCACAGAGCAACGGAAGGATTTAATGCCGCTAATTTGCTAGGGGCGGGTAGCTTCGGGTCAGTTTACAGAGGACTGCTATCTGATAACACATTGGTTGCTGTTAAGGTATTCGATCAGGACTCTCAAAATTCAAATAAGAATTTCTACAAAGAGTGCAGAATACTGAGCAAAATCAGACATCGGAATCTGGTCAAAGTCTTGTCCTGTTGCTCAACACCAGAATTCAGTGCTCTGGTACTTCAGTTCATGCCAAAGGGAAGCCTCGAACAACAGCTGCATCAGGATTGCAGGTTGAGTTTAAAGATGAGATTGAACATTGCACTAGATGTGGCGCACGCGATGGCATATTTACACCATGATTGTTCTCCTCCTGTTGTTCACTGTGACTTGAAACCCTCAAATGTTTTAATGGATGAGAACATGATAGCCCATGTGACTGATTTTGGGATTGCCCGTCTAATGACTTCCACCGATTCTGCAAACAGCGGCACTTCTAGGCTGAAAGGAACAGTAGGCTATCTTGCTCCAGGTAAATTCCTTACCAACATGGAAGTCCAAATGTGTGCTAGATTTTTTTATTTTTATCTTCATCTTTTTCGCTTTATTTGTTATATTATGGATGTGTTGTTAAATTTTTGTAGAATATGGATTGGGGGCACAAGTGACGGCCAAGAGCGATGTCTACAGTTTTGGAGTGCTAATCCTTGAAATGGTGACAAGAAAGAGGCCAACTGATGATATGTTCACTGGAAACGAAACTTTGCCCAGTTGGGTGAGAACAGCGTTTCCTGAAGCACTGGAGAAAGTTTTGGACAGAGAAATGGTACGTGATGACTTGCGTATGGAGGATTCCATTGAATCCACAAAGCAGGGCAGCTGGCTGGCTAGTTTGATTGGAATGGGACTGCAATGCACGAGATACAGTCCAAGCGAAAGACCAACAATGAGAGAGGTGGAGGGCATACTTGAAAGGATAGCGTATGGCACAGCATATGGCAATTTAGAAGGGCGTCCATCAGTGCAGAGTCTATTAACACTAAGCAAAGGATTAGGCCATCCAAATAGCGGCACATCATCTTCATCCACCAATTAAAGGAAAACCAGATATGTTATTGAAGATCCTTAATCAACAATCTCCGCTATAATAGATTTTAAAACTATTTTCTACATATTTGTTTTCCAAGGAGGTGTTCTGGAAACTTTTATATACTATAGTAGAGTTAATATGTTTTCTAATTGATATAGTTATTTCTTATAATCTCCATCCAAATGTTAGAAGAAATATTTTTAATGTTTACTTTTCGTTGAAAATAAAATTATAATTTTTTATTGAAATTTAAAAAGTTTCCAGATTATTAATAATATATTTTTATAACAATAATTTATTTATTTAAATAATATATAGTATGTAAATATCATCAAACTATTTTAAATAACTTTTAATATTCAATTATGTAATTCTAATTTTTTCATATTGTTATTTTTTAATATAATTAGTTTTCTGAAGATATTTATTATAATATAATTTTACTTGTTCATAAATATTATACATAATTAATTTTTTTTTTTTTTATTCAATTTGAAATCAATAATGATCTTTTCACTAGATCATCTTACATAATGATTTATGTTAATTTTCATTTCTTATATATTTATAGTAAACATCTTGTACTTAGATACCACTTTTAAATATTGTCTTTCAGCTTTGAACATCATATAGAAGTAATGTGGATAAGAGGCATACAAAAGTGTTGGTAATATTTCACAACTAGAACATATTAAGAGATATATGACTGATGTTGAAAAGAAAGATTTAGATAAATTCGTGATTGGTTTAAGTTAATATCTATTTAATTTTTTTATTCTTCTAAATATGAAAATATGAAGTTCTTAATCTATATTATTAAGAAAATTTTAAAATATTACTTCTATATTTTCAAGTAAAATATAATGTTTCTTAATCTATAATATTGAAGAAGCTTCAAATATTGCTTTTACATTTTCAATTAAAATGAACTATAACTATATGAAATGAAAATTATACTTTCTTGCAATAAATGAAAACAAGTTACATATAATCTTAGATAAATAAATGAGTATCTAGTCACTTACCAAGCTTGAATGCCCTTTTGCAATATGAAACAATGAAATGGTTTTTGGCTATAGAAAAACTAATAGTTTTATTTTTAAACCTTAATAGCTTAACTAGGTATCCATTTTAACATAGAAAATGGGTAAAAAATTGTTAATTCATGTTTTTACTCCTCTCCTTACACTCAACTTTTTGGTTTGACCTCTCTTCTTAATGTTTAACCCTTCTTAGAGTAGTGTAGAGTTTTTGAAAAGGTAAACAACTAAATCAAATCTTCAAGTATGAATTCTCTTGTTTGTAGTATGAAGAAATATGGACCTAGAGAGTTGTTAAATATGTTAGAAATATATTTGAATAAAAAATTATCTTACATCTTTAATTAGATTAAAATATTGAAAATATCTAAAGGAGAATAAGAGTGCTATGTGACATCTAATTTATAGGTTAAACTTGAAGGTCAATAGGCAATACATATAAAATTAGATTATTATATAATGAAGATCAAGAAACAAAAGTTAGCATGGCATCTAAATTTCTTAATCTAGAACTTAGTTACTTGACAAAAGAAGTAAAATAAAATCCTAGAAGGTTAAATTAGTATATTTATTTGTAAATTTAACAATCAAAATAATATTTTAGCTTTAAACTATTAAAAATAAATTAAAAAATCATAATCTAATTGAAATGGTACATCTATTTTCAAACCTAAAAATTTAATATTTCATTGACTAATCCCGTATCACTAATCCAATACCAAATCCTAATTTTTTTTAATATCTTAACTAATAAAAAATGTCAAAATGAATAAATACACTAAATTTTAAATAAACAATACAATTTTTATTTCTCTATTTTAATTTATTTGAATTTTATCTATATTAATCCATCTCAACTCTTTTTAAGATTCTAAAAGTTTAATCAAATTATTTTTTTCTTTTTCTTTTCTCGTTTAAAATTATATTGCTGATAGATGTTTAATAAACTAATGTGATATATTGTTTCCTTTGTTAGCTTCTCGAGGGATTACAAGATGAGTTTCCCGCAGCCAAGATCTATAGAACAATAACCTTCCTTATCAGACAGATACATAGAAATATATCTATATATTGTTTGCTCAGCTTTTAAGGATGCTCATATAGATGTACCTATCAGTTTCCCTCAAACACGTATTATGTTGTTGCGGGACATTATTAAATATATTCGTGATTTTACTAATAATTCTGTGACAGGCGTCTGTGAGTATGGTAGTTACGCAGATGATATAACATGCATCTCTTTACAATTCATTTGACTAATTATTGCTGATAAAGAAGTATGATTTAACTCATTCCTGTTTGTAAAGGAAAATTATTTAACTTCCAGCGGAATCTCCGTGCACTGTGTTGAAATGATTTCACTTGCATTCACACACACTGACATTTCGACGAAATTGGACGAGTACGCAAATTGTAATGGTCACTTCATCCTTACCCTCCTTTTTTTAAAAGGGTAAAAAATTTATTGAATTTGAAAGATTAATAGTACATAAGAAAAAGGGAGCCCATTAGCTCCCACAAAGGAAAACCCAGAACAACAAGAACAAACAAAACCACCAATAAACTAGCCACCAACATCTTATCCCTCCATATCATCAGCAATGACCTTCTCTAGATCAAGAACATACTCAGGAGATAACTGTCCCCACCCCTCAATCCTCCAATCATCCTCATGCTCTGAAGCCCACTTGGCCAAACAATTAGCCGCCCTATTCCATTCACGCGGGATGTGGACAAAAGACACCACTTCCAATGTAGAGCACCTCTGCAAAATTTGTCGAACCACTATAGCAATCTGCCAATCAACATCAGCTACCCTTTTCTCAAGCAACAAATTAACAATAATCTGTGAGTCAGATTCATAGATAACCTTTCGCCAACCCAAGGCGCAAGCACATTCAATAGCCCAAAGAATCGCCAGCCCTTCCATAAGGTTGTTAGAATTCTGCCCCTTATGGATGGAGAAAAGAAAAATGACTGAACCAGTACAGTCTCTACCAATTCCACCAATACCAACAGGCCCTGGGTTGCCTCTAGATGAACCATCAGTATTAATCTTCAAAAACTCTGTCAGAGGAGGCAACCATCTTCCAACCCTTTGAACCTTCTTTTTTGCTTTCCTACCTCTTCTAACATAGACAGAGATAGGAGTCAACTCCTGCATCCCCAATCTATTCACAATCTCATCATCTCTTCTTTCCAATGGAAGAGTCACTTCACATTTAGCTTCCACAGTCTCTTGGATCATCCCAATAATTTTGTGCCAAACCTGTTGAGCCATCAACTTTTCTCCACGGAAAATCCTACAATTTCTTTCCAACCAAATTTTCCAAAGGATGAAAGTAGGACCAATGCTCCACAAAATCTGGAGAAAAGAGGCCTGGGAGGGGGGCCTTCCCAGATTACTCCAAAATTCAACAAGAGAAGAAGCATGAACACAAGGATGTTTCCAAACACCCCACCACCAATGCCAGAGCAACATAGAATAAGAACATCGAAAGAATAAATGGGAAGAATCCTCCTCACTGCACCCACACATAACACACATAGAGGGTCCCTAGAATCCACGCTTACGAAGGTTCTCCCAAGTCAAACATCTATTCCAAGCAAGAGTCCAAACAAAACAATTACACTTAGGCCATGAAAACTTGTTCCACACATGTTTCCACCAAGGGACCTCCACCCCCCAAACTTATGAGAAAGCAACTCCTGATAACCACTAGCTACAGTAAAAACACCCTTAGGGTTCGGGCTCCAAGCTAGAATATCCTTATCCCTAAGGGAGTTGCATTGTCTGCTAGCTAAGATATTCTAAAGCACAATACCATCCTCCTCCAACCCGAGAATAGGCCACTCACTAGGGTCCTTCCACCTAGCCACCTCCACCTGACCACCAAGGTCAAAATTCTTAAAATCACTCACTCTAGACCAACCAGCCTCCAAAAATCTTTGTGACAGAGTCACCAAATTAGTGTACTGACGAAGAATGGGCATGTAACCATCCCAAGAATCAGACCAAAACATAGCCTCAACCCCCTTATTACAAATTCAGAACATGCCCTCCTTGATTAGTGCAACCCCTTTCTTAAGCGTTCCCCAAATCACCGAGCCTTTCCCTGCTAGAGGAAACCTGGGAAGCTCCTCCTTACAAATCCCTGGAAGATACTTGTGGGATAAGATCCTAGCCCAGCAATGATCTTGTTCCACACACCACCTCCAATAAAGCTTTGCAGCCAAAGCCAACCCAGACCAAGTCACCTTCCATAAACCAAGTCCCCCCACCTGCTTTGGGCTACAAACAACATCCCACTTAACCAGGCTCCATTTAGATGAGGACAAGCTACCTACCCATAAGAATTGTCTAGCCAGAGAGTCCATATCCTTCACAAACCCAACAGGAGCAACCTATAACATGCACCTATAAATAGGAAGAGCATGCACCACAGACTTAAGCAACAAAACCCGCCCAGCAAATGACAACCATCGATGAGTCCAATGACTAACCTTCGCATGAAACTTGTCCAAGATATTTTGCCATGATTCCCTGGGAAGTCTACCGACAGAGATAGGAATACCCAGATAGGTTAAAGGGAGAGAATCGATTTGGAACCTCAAGATATGAGAAATTCTTTGCTGAATAGGCCGCGGAGTATTAAAGAAGAAAATGGAGGATTTGTCTTCATTAATCCTTTGACCAGCTGCAGCAAGATAGATATCCAAGGCCTTGCGTAGACACAAAGCTTCTCTGATCTTGGCAAGACCCATCAAAGCCGTATCATCCACAAATTGCAAGTGTGACTGAGGAGGAAGGTCATTTCCCCACTTCCATCCCTGAATCAAACCCAACTCCACATTACGTTTTACCAGTCTACCTAGACCTTCCGCCCGAAGAATAAATAAGGAGAGATAGGATCCCCTTCACGAAGGCCCCTAGAAGCACTAGAAAGAGTGGTAGGCTCCCCATTAATCAACACCGAGAATGAAGTGGAGGAAACACAACTCATCACCCACTGGATCCATTCCTCAGCAAATCCAAAAGCAATAAGAATTTTCTGCAAAAAGGACCATCTCACTCTATCATAAGCCTTCACCATGTCGAGCTTGATGAACATAGCATTTTCTTTCGAGGATGCCATCGAATGAATGGTCTCCGTAGCAATGACCACCCCATCTAAAATTTGTCGACCCTCCACAAAACCACTTTGTTCCTCAAAGATAAGCCCACCAAGCCATCTCTTCAGCCTTTCAGCAATTAGCTTGGAAATTATTTTATATACCACATTACAAAGAGAAATGGGATGAAATTGACTCAGACGATCCACCCCATCACATTTGGGAATGAGAGCAAGGAAAGTAGAGTTTAAAGCCTGAAGCATCTGCTTGTTTTTGTGAGACTCACGCACCACCTCCAACAAATCCAATTTAATGATGTCCCAAAACTCTTGATAAAATTCCACTGGAAACCCATCAGGACCTGGGGCTTTCCCTTTCTTCATCTGAAAAATAGTAGCCTCTAATTCCTCCAGTGAGATATCTCACAAAAGATACTCATTTATCTCCCTAGTGACCAAAGACGGAATACAAGCCAGAACTTGGTTCTCTTCCTCTGTAACATCCTGAGAGTCCTCATGAAATAAAGAAGCATAGAACTCAGAAGCTTCTTTAGATATATCTTGCAAGGAAGATAGATGCTCACTCCTGTCATTCACTAGAATAGGCATAGAATTACCATGCCTCCTAGCCTTCACTGAGTTGAAGAAAAAGGCAGTGTTCTTATCCCCCTCCTGTAACCAATCAACTCTAGCCTTCTGCTTCCAAAAAATTTCCTCACGCAGCTCACACTCCTCCAAAGCTTTCCGAGCCCAGGCCTCCTCCCTGAGTAAATCCTCAAAAAGACCACACTCCCTTATCTCCCGAGTGATGACATCCAAGGCAGCCTGTGCATCTACCTTAGCATGAAAAATATTGCCAAAGTACTTCCTATTCCACCTTTTAAGTTGATATTTTACATATTGCAGCAGCTTAGAAAAGGAATACATGGCAGTGCCAAAAGTAGGTCTTCCCCTTCTCCACCAATCAGCCATATGCACCTGCAAAGAAGAATCTCTTAACCACATAAGTTAAAACTTGAAAGTAGGGGACTGAGCCACCCAAGCAAAAGAAGCAGAAAACTTAATAGGCCAATGATCTAAACTCCTCCAGTCAAGAATCTCAGAGGTAGAGGACAACCCTCCGCCAACCCAGAAACAGGACACCAAGAAGTGATCAAGTCTCTCCGCAATACAACTCTCCCCCAATCTCCTATTGTTCCAAGTAAACTTCCCATTTCGAGGCTTAATGTCAACCAAGTTCAAAGAAGAGATGCTATCATGAAAAAGGAGAGCAGAGGGTTCCAATCTCGCAACACCACCCATCTTCTCATCTATCTCAATAATAGCATTGAAATCTCCTGCAACAATCCAAGGGAACAAAGGAGCAAGGCTCCGAACATAACTAATATGGGACCACAACAACTTCTTACCAGGAAAATTAGTAGGCGCATAGATGTTTGAGAGGAGAATAGTTTCCCCCAACTCCAAACTTGAAGCAACCATAGAGATTGAGGACTTGGAGGACACCCACCAAAGAGGATGAATCTTCAATGGATTCCATAGGCAAGCCACCCCACCTGCATTACCATGAGCCCCAATACACTGGCAACTGCCCTGCACCCAAAGTTTAGGCATCATACCCATCATACCTTCAACTGTTAACTTAGTCTCTTGAAGAAAAAGAACATCAGAAGAATGAGAACGCAACAAATCCTTAACAACTTTTTGTCGAGGGCCACTATTCAAGCCCTGTACATTCCAGGAGAGGACAATCATTTCGGAGGATTACAAAAATGTGAATCTAGAGTCTTTACAGACCCAGCCTCCACCAAAGACTCCCCCATCAACTTTAATTTCTCCAAATCCTTCTTTCTCCCCGCTTTAGAAGACTTCTCTACCACCCCTTTCTTTAGGTCCTTCTGAAGAATTCCCAGTGAAGGAGAAGCCTTATTACCTTTTACCAAGCCTGCTCCTGTTTTCACTAAAGGGTTGGATAGCCCTCCTTCCCCCAACTGCGGATCCACAGAAGGCTCAGTCCCCCCACGAACCACCATACTCAGGTCCGATTCCAACTGGACAGCCCCAACTTCCTGAGGAGTTTGGATGT
>VDFB02049336.1:0-30015 GCA_007258455.2 Sequoia sempervirens | reverse complement strand
GTAAAGTTGTTGCCTAAAGGGACATGATCATAGATACAATGAGGAATGGAGAGAGATGGACATAAATAGTAGGAATGTGGGTTGGATGAGGAATATCCATGGTAATTTAGGTGAAGTAATATTGAGTGGTAGGAAAAATAAAAGAGTCTAGCTAGAAGAGAGGGATGAAGGTACAAGAATTAGACTATAAAGGGATATGTTCATATGGATAATATATCCTATACCTTGTAATAACTCCAACCCCTCAAGAGGGGTAATGATGATATTTATTCAAGACTTGATGCAAGAGCATCCAGGTATAGACACAATCAACATTGCACAAAAAAAAATGTTCCAAAAGATTGGTGAGATTTCCTGGTAAACCTTCTTACAAGAAGAATTTTGACTCCATTTTGGATTTAATGGTGAAAGTTTTGAAGTCATCTGTAGTTGATGGTAATAGAGAATTAATCATTTCATGATTTATGTTGGTGATTTAACAAAGTTTTAAAATTTTGAAATCCATAAGGTTTGAGGCAAAATGGTTTGGTAAAATGTTTTTTAATGCCAAATTACACCTCTCTGTCAATTTTCAAGGAATTTTGAGCTCTTGACAGAAAGCTACACATTTTTTTTTCACTTCTAAGCTCATTTCAAGCATTTCATAAAGACATTTTTCTAATTTTTAACTCCAAGTCATGATTAATATATGGAATGCTACAGTATGCAAAGAATTAATCATGCATAAAAATTGCAGCAAAGAGAATGGTCTACACTTGGAAGCAATTACTTGACAAATAAAAGAAATAAGTGACAATTATAATTTGATGTCTTTAAAATATTTCTAAGACCATTTTTTTCTTTTAAAGTTAAAAATTGAAATCAATAACAAAGCGTAGCTATGGGAAAGAATGAGAAGAGACACCATAGGGATTTAGGAAGTCAGAATTTGAAAAGGTAAACAAAAAAAGAGACATCTGAATGTTTTAAATTTAAATCATGTACAACAAATTTGGGGGTAGTGAAACATGTCATGGGACTGCACATGGAATCCAAACAACAATTGAGGTTGAATCAATTTGATTTGGGGTTGAATTTGATGAGAAGAGGATCAAACCAAATGTATTGCAGTTGATAGGGAAACAAAGCTTAAAGGAGGAGAGTACGATGGGTAAAGGGTTGCATATGATATGCTGATTTGTAAATTGCATAATCTAAATTCAAGTTAGATTTAAATTGGAAAGGGATATGGCTAAGCAACGGGTAGTTGGGAAGTAGTGAAGAAGAGGAAACAAAATGGAAAATGGAAGAAGGAAAGAAGTTACAATGTGCAAATTTAATAGAGCACAAAGGAGTTGAATGCATGTGGAAAAGATGAGGCCATGGAAGGCCATCGAATTATAATTTGAAATTAAATTAAAAAAAACCCAAAGTTTGCTTGTAATTGTTGTTTGTTTGAATGTTGGATAAAGAAAAAAATTTGCATGCAATTTTAGTTTTGGTGTTTTGGCAGAGGGGTGGACTCTACATCATGAGTATGCAAGTGAATAGATTTAGGATTAGTGACATCATCAGGTAGGCTACTTTGGAGGAGACACAAGTGGTGGTCAGGCTTTTTGAGCACAACAAACTTAGCATAATCTAATAGGGGTTCATTATCAAAGTGGTCATAATTGTGAGACATGTAGAATGTGACATCATGTGGGATGGATGACAATAGAGGAAGGGTAATGAAAGAGGGAAGAGGAAGGAAAGTACATGATCTAGGTTTAGATGAGGGTTCCTATAAGAGATAATGTATGGGAAAGGGATGGTCAAAGAAGGATAATAATCTCTATAAAAGAAGAAAAAAAATGATTCATGCTTGTATACTATACAAAATTTGAGTAGAAAAATGTAAATTTTTTACTTTTCAATGAAAATAATAGACAAAGACAATAGTGTAGTAAATTGGCACTAACCTAATTTTGATAATGTCTATATGTTGTGACTATGATTATGTTTACTCAAAAATAATTTTTTGTTGAATGGACAAAATTAAAAGTGCAATTAACTAATTTCTAGATATTAGAATGGGATTTTATTGTTTAGAGGGAAATTTTCTTTTGAATCTAGGAAGAAAGGAATAAATAATGAAGGGTAGGATTCATATCAAGTTCAATAAAAATATAGATATAAAATATATAGCCTACAAAATTAAAATATAGGAAAAAAATTTCAGTTATCTATCATAGGATTCAAGTAGAAACTTATCATAAATGGGTTTAGTTAATAAAAACATACAAAGATTTTATACCGACTAAAAAAAAAATTATTTTTCTTTCTAGTTAGACTGTTTAACATGTATTACTTATAATAAGTTCCTAATCTAAATGGGACTCAATTGGGAAATGGTAACAAAATAAGAAATTAGTTCATTCACTAGCAATTAAATTTATGAATAACAAGATTGTTTAAAAACATTTATAAAATAATAAGAATGAAATATGGAAACTACATAAACTAGCTGATTGAAAGTAATAGGAGGGCCTTATTGAAAAACTCAAGTTGTTAATAGGAGGAACAAAGTCTAATCTTGAGATAAGGATGTTGACACACTTATAGAGTGCAACCATGTCTTTATTACATGCCATTTTTTAGAAAAAAGATAGAATAGATAACAAAAAACAAAAGAATGCTAAACGTTTCGAGAAATGTCGAATAAAATAAAGATATAAAATTCATTGTAAATAAGCAAGAAATGTGCTCTCAAAACAATTCACGCTCCTTGTCTATGTTTCCACATTTTGAATAAATGTACTTTTTGGAAAATGAAAATATAAAAGTCCAAAATTATATGACTCAAGAGAAATGAGTTAGGGGCCATTAATGTGTTTTACCAAACACTATAAGAAAAAAGAGCAAAGGAAATAAGGTGGAATATTTTCAAGGTTTAGATATTGGTTTTACCACATACCTTATGCCTTTTGGGTATGATGGTATGGGTAATCCTACAAGTATGGGTTCCACAAGGAGGACGGGAAATGGGAAGTTGGTTGAGGGAAATGAGTAGGGAGAATAATAAAAGCTTAATATTTTGAGAGTTAAAGGAAAAGTGAATCCTCAAATCAGGAATTAAGGATGGTGAATACTCAATGCTAAAAAAGAGAAAGCATGGAAAAGTGTAAGTGGAGATTAATTGAGGTTCACGAGTTAGTCTTATAGCTTAAGAACATGATTACATGGAGACCTAAAATACTAAGGCCAATGGAAAAGACAACGTAGGGAGTGTAAGAGTGGGTAAAGCCATGATAAAGTACCTAGGTGATGAGAAGTCTAAAAGACTAAAATAGTCAATGTCTCAAAAAAAGAGAGGAAATGTTGGGTTTCAAGGAATGGAGGGAAAGTATATTGCATAAACCTAAAAAGGCTACAAATAGAAACAATCACCCCCAACACTTAGAAATTTCTATAGGTTGAGATATTTAGGCACGTGACAAGTATTTAATGAATGATAAAACACTATAACAAGAACATTTTTGAATAAGGGGGTCTATTAAATGAATTCTTAGATTAGTTATAGATGTTGGACAAAACATGGTTTTATTAAGAAAGGAAGCACTCAACTTAGATAAATATGCACTTAGTTATATAGGCCCCACCATCACGTAGAATGGGGCAAGGAAAAGACGTCACATAAAAAATATAGGGAAAAAATATAAATCTTTGAACAACTATTAATGAGGGACTCTAGAGGCAACAAAATCAAAATATAAAAGAATTAGAAGAATAGTAGAGTCCTTTCACTAAGAATGATATGTAAATTAAATGCTCAAAAGGACAAACACCAACAAAGGAGTTCCTTGATTTTATCTTAAATTAGAAATGGTGTTGCAAGGAATAAATAAGTGTAAACTTTATTAGAGAATGTTCCTTACCATTCCAGGATAAACAAACCAACTTAGGAACCCATATATTAAGGTTTATCATAATTAAATCTTTTCAAAATGATTTCATACAAGAAATTAATTTTCATGAATTAGCAAGGACTTTGATTGATCCATGGAAAAATGTGTGTGAAAGTGATTTCATTTCTTCTTCATGAAATCAGCTAAACTAATCATTAGAAGTAGAAATTGCAACAATCTTGAAGATAAATTTCATTGTAGTATGACAATTAACACATACTTAAAGGTTTTAACAAGTCTAATAGTTGTTCTAGTGAACATATCTAAAAAATCAAAAGAATTTGACAACTTTTCACTATGATGGTAGAGAAATAATTTTTTCCCTTCTTTTCTGCACCACTAAGTGTCTTGCATTTGGAAAATACCCTATTATCTTCATCTCCCAAACCAATTTCTCCAACTTCTCATTAATTTACTGTATTTGTGAATGTCATGTCTCCTACACAAAAAATAAATACCATTTTATGGCCTTCAATCCAACTACATTGGGAAAGCTTTTCAATTCCATATCTTTCATCAATCTACTTACCATGTGCTCACATATTTTTTAGATTCGAATAAAAAACATAACATTGTTGTAAATACTCCTAGGCCTGCTTTTCATATGTGATCTATAGAAAACAACAAAATAGATCCACATTCACCACATCAACATCTGAAAAATTTGTAATGCCCTACCACGCAACCCTAGAGGAAGTTGCAATTTACTACTCAAACGTACTATTTTTTTTTTTTAAGTATAACTAACATGCAAGATCACTATCCATTGCCAACAACCTCTAAGGTCATGAGACTGAGATTACTTAAAACCCAAACAAGAAACATGAAATGACACATCACATTTAAATACTTAATAAATTAAGAATCACATACATTCCAAACATGATACAAATTACGATAAGGCAAAAGAAATTCCACATGATTCAAAATATACTTTATAAAAAGATTACAACTCATTCCCTAAATGAGGTAATTCCAATAACAAGGTTACAAAATTACATCCTCCACCTCAATACAAAGAGGGGTAATAAAATACAATAATTACAGAAAGAATTAAAGCATGAAGAACATGATCCCACGAGCTCTCCAACTGGATAACTCATCCACACGAACAAGAAGCCTACCCAACGGATTAAGGTGCACGTTCCACCCAACCATGTGATACCTAAAGGATCAACCCCCATGGTAGGAGATAGTAACAAGGAATTCCTATACAAGACCATCCACTCCAAGACACAGACTAACTCACACTGACATAACCAAACACATGATCCAAACATCCATAAGGATAACACAAGTACAACTCTAACATTACTAACATAAGTCACATTGCTTCCAGAAGTAAAAATAGATCGAGTAAGATAAGAAGACCAAATACATAAACCAAATACCAACTATTGTCGTAGAAAGAGTATCATCACATAGCTCATCATGGGATATCATCTAGGAATCTTCCTAGGCTCCGACCCCCTCTATGGGTTGTCCTGGTGGCCTCTACCGAATCCCGGCACCCATACTCACTCATGTGGAATCAAATACCTCTCGTAAGGACAAGATAGATGATCTTGCCATTCCAGGCCTTCCTGACTCATCCCAAGTCTATACAAGCCCTTGTGTCCATGAGCAAGGCTCGATTATCTTAATTAGTGTGAAATACTACCTAACTTCTAAGTACATTAATTTAGTTATCACTTGATTAAACCACTTCTGAAGGTTTCCTAGTTTACCTCTTTGGGCTCTGGCCCCTAACAGAAGCCACTCTTCTACTTGAATACAAACCAACATGAAACCAATCACCAAGGATGCCAAAAGGAATACAAACAAGATAAATGATCGCTCCAACTCTAGGAGGAACATATAATGAAAACCCAAAATTCTGAGAGATAGCAACAACAAACACTTCCAAAACATCCTGAAAACAAATATACTCCACCTTCCAAAGAGGCACAAAACACCTCATCTAGAAAAACTGGTAAAACAAATGTATAATTAAGATGCACCACCAAGGAAATGAAGTTGTTTAATTCAACACATTTAATGATCCCCCACTAAATGAAAACCTAAATCAGGAAGACTCTACATAATAAAATCATTCCAAATAGAATGTTGGGAATTTAATTATGAGTCTCATTTCCTGGGAATCTGAATACCTGTACTCAAAAATTTATTAATCATAACAATTGTTAAATAACTAAAATACATGAATCCACTAAACAATCTATAGTACATCTTTGGGAATAATAACCAAATAATGTATTTTTGACACAACACCTTTCTATAAAACAAGAACCAAGTAAATACATCTGCAAAATTTACAACTACATATACATTCTATATTATAATTTTTCTGAACTGTATTTCCACTCTTTACAAGATAGAAAGCAAACCACTAATTCTTGGTCAACATTTATAGGACATAAGAACTTTTAGTAACATTCTCTACCCATTATATAGAATACATCACACAAATAACTCCTTTCACATATTAAATATAACCACTTTGCCCTAATGAATCCATATAACTCTTGGATCTACATAATAGTTCCTAATGATTCAACAACCATTTCTCAAGAACTTAAAGATTCCCATTAATTCAAATTAAGTCATAAATTATATTAACTTATATTCTCGTTTCACTACAACTCACTTTAACCAATATTTAATCATTGCACTAACCTTAATTCTCAAAGTACAATAGTACTAATTCTAAAATTGAAACTTGCATACGCCTTCCAACTCAAACACAATTATACTAATTAATTTTCACGTGTTCCATAATACTAAAATATTATTCTTTATTCAAACCTAATAGAAATAAATATTATTTAAGGAATTCCAATTCCCACTAATTAAACTTAATATAAAATCTTTAACTTTAGACAACACTTAGGAAGCATTTCAGGTAACTAAATAACTATGGTTAGGATTTCCTAAATCCAAGCAAAGTGATGGCATAGTGCAAGTAATCAGTTAAATAATTAATACTATTTGCATACTCAGAAGTCAATCAGATTTAATTCACAACTCAAGGAATATTAAACTAATAAGTTCATTCCATATTCTCAATTATACATAATGATCAAAATCAATCTTTTAAATAAATCATTTTATCACAAAAAATAATTTTTCATTTCAATTACGATAATGAAATAATCATCTTAAAATAATTTATACTTAAATATAAATATATATTAAATATATATATAAAAGGATATACTTAATGTATATACCAATTTATATATATATTTAAATATATAATTATTATTTAAATATATCCATCTAAATTCTTCCATGTAATTTCCAACTCCAAATATTTAAAATATATATAATAATTTATTAAATATATTTAATTAATAATAAAATACATGTTAAGTAAATATATATGGTCATATATATAATATATATTATATATATATAATAATTCTCCATTATCATATATAATATATATATTATATATGCAATATATATAATATTAAATAACAATATACATAAAAAAAAAACAAAAGTTTATTTTTTTTTACTCTTTTTGAAACCCCACGCAGGGGCCTGCGGCTACTTAGCAGCCACTCCTAGCAATGGGGGTCGCTACCTATGGAGGCAGCGCTAGTGCTGCATCCATAGGTAGCGCCTCCCATGGCTGGGGCGACTGTGGAGGTAAAATCCCCACCCCTCCAAAAACATAAACAAATTGTTCTATAATTTAAATTAAAACCCCAACAAAAAGCATCTTGTCTTGACTTTCATTCCAATTTTCCTAGGTTCAGAAAGTTTTAAAATGAAATTCACCACATTCTTTCCTCTTCAGCACAAGCACATACAGATAGTATGACATACACAAATTTCACCAAACTGAAGCAACCTCTTTCTACAAAATGAAAATTGAAGAAATTCCTTCACCCCTTAATTTCAAATTATGATACAGGTCAGACTTTCTTCATTTGTTTTCTTCTACTCATTGTTTGAATTTTTTCCTATTTTTCTTTGTCCATGACACCTCCACAAAGGTTTCAATTTTGTTTCATGCCTTTTTCTCAAAATTGAAAATCTACTCTCAAAACAATAAAATAGAAAGGAACTCAGATCTCAAAGATCGCAGAATCCTGTTGTTGAGCTTTGCCAATGCAACACCCAAATCTCCTCTTCCAGCTCTCAACCCTCTAAATCCCATATTCAATCCAAAAAAGAAACAAAACCCCTCTCTTCCTTTCAGCCAAATCCTCAACAATACACCCTCTTGGAAAAAATAAACCCAAAAAGAAAATATATATCTTTCCCCAAATTAAGTCAACTGTTCTAAAATATCTCATTGAAATATTTTGATTTTTTAGTATCTTAAAACAAAATTGAATTTTCAAATAACTTTAAATTTATTTTACATAGGCACTTTTCAAAGTAACTTTAATCTTTAAAAAAAAAAAACTTGAATTTCCAAATGAATTTAATTGTTTAATCTATTTCCAACAAAATAGATTTAGTTTATTTATCTATTTGCTCATAAAATAACATTTAGTTAGTTAGTTTATTTAAATAATATAATAAATTTAACCACAAAAAATTAAATTATTTCACCACAAGAATTTAAATTAAATGAATTAAATTAAATTAAAGCTTTCAACCACTTTAATCTAAAATTCATAACTAATCATTTAAACCTTTTTAAACATTGATTTTCGCATAAAATTCCCATCGAAAACAACATATCGAAACTTCAAAGATGAGAAGACTTAACAACATACCAGACACCAACTGACGACACACTATGACCAGGGTGATGACTTGGCACGAAAAACCTAGCTACTATCTCCCAATCAATTACCATTGGTCAATTGACACGCTCAGACCTGTGAAACCAGGTGGAGTCGATGTCCTGTACCTACAGTCCTGCAAACAAAATGAGTGTTGAACATGCATATAACATAGTAGACACACCATGAAGGGGAAATTGCGGAATCACAGGCGCTTGCATGCGAGTGATGTAATCTCGTCCCCTTCACCAATACAGTATTACTAATTGATGAATCTAACATCAATAATATACCCAAAAGCATAAAGCATCGTTACTTTCAAATATTTGGTAAGCTAATCCAAAGCATGCCTTAATGATAACGTCAGAATAAAATACCGTCACATCACTCCAATAAACTATCGCTCTATAATTATCGATCAAAACGAACACACATGATATAGCATCTCAATAACCAAAAGGCGCATCAAAGCAAACAAGGTCACACTACTAGCCAAAACACAAAACAGAGGGGTATTACAAAATTGCTCTATCCTTTATGCTTTAATGGATGTTCATACCCTGTTTGAAAGCTCCCATTTTGGGATAGATAGGGAGGATACTGGCAAAGGTTGCGAAGTCTGGCTTTACACCTGCCAGTTGTATTTTGGTCGAAAGCTTCTGAAGCCTTTTCAACAAGTCCCTTTTGTGTATATCCTGCTATCATGGAATTTAATGAGACCACATTTTTTTGAGGCATTCAGTCAAACAGTTTGCATCCCTTGTTTGTGCTTCCACATTTTGCGTGCATGTCTACCAAGGAAGTTGCAACAACATCTCCTCTTTCCTTTATCCTGTAATGGATGTCGATACCCCATTCCAAAGCTCCCATTTTAGCACACACAGGAAGGGTGTTGGAAAAGATTGCAAAGTCTACATTACACATGCTGATTACATTTTATTGAAATTTTTTAAACCCTTTTCAACAAATGCATTTTGTGTATATCATGCAGTCATAGCATTCCACGAGACCACATATCTTTGAGGCATCTTTCCAACAATTAACGTGCCTATCTATGCTTCCACATTTTTCATACATGTCTACCAAGGCATTTCCGCTAGTTCGTTATGTTTTGATAGACGTCCATACTCTGTTCCAATGCTCCCATTTTTGCACAGCCGTGAGGGAACTGACAAATGAAAACCAATGGGGTTGGAAGCCTGTTTTGGAATGTGGCAAAAGGGACTGCACAGGAATAATTTGAATTATAACGGTGAACGAAAATAGCTTGCTAACAGTGAATGGAGTAGCTTGCTAAAGGTGAACTGGAACATAAAAGGAAAACAGCAGGCAAGATAGATTAGTTGGGCCACACAGTAGCCACCTAAGTGTGGTCAACGCTTACAGTGTGTTGGTTAAGCCAGCCCTCTCTATACCTTTTGGTATCCATACCTAAATTTTTGTATCTCTAACTTTTAAATCCAACACAAATGGATTAATAGTTAACACAAAAAAAAATATTTGTTGTTTTAAAAACAACACATTACTATTTAAAATGCAACTTATATTCAACTTTAAATGAGTATAAAACTTTTGACAATTCTTCACATTTCATGGAAAAATACAAGGTATTTATTGTGGTCACCTTTTATATTTATGATAGAATAAACTATTAATATGAAAACTCAAATACATCTACATTCTTACTCCATTAATTTCACTTATAGTGGAGAGTTATGATATTTTATGTGAAACAAAAAAGTATTTATTTCACTTGTTAATTAATGTATTTGTGTTTTTTATATAACATTCATAGGTTCTCATGTGTTTGAGTATGGGTTCATCTTGAACAACATTGGGTTATTTTTTATTTACATGTGGACTAATTATTAACAATATATACTATAAATATGATGCAAGACTAAATATTATAATCACAAGTAATATACAAACAATTGAAACTCACCCAACTACTTGTCCATTTTCCCAAAATGATTGCTCTTGATATTGTTTCTCCCTTGATTTTGGCTGAATTAGAATAGTTTAATGATTGTATAGTATTTTAAGTAATCCAAAAAGTACATACACCAACTCAAGTGCCAAGATTAATATTTATATATCATTGTCATGTCTGGTGGTGTGAAACATGGCTTCACTATAGTCTACTCAATAATTTTCATTTTAATGTAAAAATTAATTCAACTATGACAAAAATAAATTGAATTTAAGATATATGTAATAAAATAAATAAATTACATCATACTTAAATAAAATAATTTCAAAATGATATTTATATAGATGAAACTAATAAATAATTTAATAGCCAATTTAATTTAGTCAAATCTTTCAACTAATATTGTAGTACACTTTTACAAAATGAAGAAACAATATATCAAGAAAATAATAGTACACTTTTACAAATCAAATAACTAATATATCATGAAAACAATCATATTCTATAATATAATTATATTTAAAAAAGCATCTTATACATTATAAATATATATAAAAAATTATTTATATATATTATTTAAAAATTGAGTACATGCAACTTTTCTAAAATTTGTAAGGTTTCTAATATAATTATTTTCTAAAATAAATTTTAATACATTCCTACTATATTAATTTTTATTGAGGTACTTCAAAAATATGTCTTCAAAAAAGGAAACATACAATCATTAGAGAAATGTATAACTGGACTTGAGAGAGAGTTGTTGAATCTCTAGTAATTCAATTTTACATGAAGAGTCCCATAACATATGTTTGAAAGAAAATTTTAAGAACTATTTTAGTCCTTTTTAGATGATTTAGTTGAAGAAATATATCAAGTTGGGGAAGGAGGTAGTATCAATTACCAAGTTGGGGAGGGGTCTAATATTAATCAAATAAAATAAAAAGTTGTTTCCTTGTATGCTTGAAGCCTTGATATAACATGCATATTATTGTGAATGAATTATTGTTGTTAGATTGATTCCTTATTGCAAATAGTGGTTTATCTTTTTAGTTTGAAGATATTGATTCTACATATTCTCTAGATTTGTTGGTGTTATAGTTGGGTGTGTGTGAACCATGGGTGATCAATATTTAGGAGATATGGTTATCACCATGTCATATGTATCTCAATATCATGGTTTAGTCAAATATTTTGTAGTGATGTGGATCCATCATTTCACAATGGATGATATTTTATAATGGTTAGGTGTCATGGAGGAACCCTTTGATCCTATTTCTTGTATGCATGATATTTAATTAGAATCTTGAGATTTATTGATAGGAGATGGTTATCTTTCTGTGATTTAAACATGTTGACATATTGTTACAGTGGAATAATCTTTGAGTCTTTGGTTGAATTTTTAGTTATGATTTATTATTTTGATATACGATCCTTGGTTTGGAGGATGTATGTTATTGTGCCATTATGGACTTTTGATTATGCCCTAAAGATTAAGCATGATATAGGTGCTCTTAGGAGAAAATTTTATTAGTTGGTTCATATGATCTTCTTTAGGGTTGTAGATCATATCATCATGGACAATTCTTAATTCTAGAGTTAGAGCTTTGGAGGTGATTTGGGATAATTCGATAGATGAGTGATGTGATCATTTTTCTTGTTAAATTTTGTTTATTAAGGTATTGCATTAGAGATTAATTGGCATGAAATGATCAATTGTACACATATTTAATATTTAGGTGAGGCTAGAGATCTCTTGTTCATGGAGATCACATGTTGAGAAAATTATTCTTTGATGAGTTTTCTAATAATAAAAAGATTGAGGAGACTATGCATAGGTTGGATGTGATCTCAACATGGACCTATTTAGGATATTTTTCTTGGAGCAGCCTTGCATATGGTTTTGTAAATGTATTTTAAATTTTCTTATGAGATAATAAATTGAGTGTATGAGTATTTTTATAAGCTATATTTTTCCTTCACAAAGGATTTCTTAGGGTAAATATTGTATCATATTATTTGTATGTTTATTTTTATTTTTATTGTGGATTCTAAATGTGTGTGTATATTTTTTACTCTCGGTGTTTTGTGGGAATAGTTTATTATGACTATAAATTTTCTTTTAACTAACACATCATATTTTCTAGGAAATGGCACTACCACCTACATTAACTATCATCATTATTCCCTTCAGCCTTACAATGCATTTATATGGATAGATGGTTTGATCCAATGTAAAAGTACCAATAAAAAAGTGAATTTATTAAATGATATATGGACAATACTGTGAGAGAAAAGACATGTAGGTATTTAAGTAATATTTTTAACCTTTTCTATATATTGAGTATGCTTCATAATATAAGATCTTTTAAATTATACAATATAATTATAAAAAATAATAGAATCACATATGTAAACACATTTACAATGTACATTAACACATCCCTATATTAGAAAGACACTTTAATTAAGTATTACATCAATCATGTTTGTAATACCCCTCATGTTGTTTGGATTTGACATTTATATGGTTTTGATTGATGCTTTGTGATGATGATTTCTGTATTGTGGTTTGGTGTGTGAGGATGCGTAGTTTAGTTAATTGTTGCATGTGACATTATTAGTATGATACTTGGTGTGTTGATTGGATTATTGTTTATTCAAATAGATTTTCATTAATTTTTTATATGTCGATGTGATGATTCTATGGTGATCATGTTATTTGGATTCAATATTATTTTATAATGCAATGGTTTAATAATTCTAGTTATGATGCAGAAGTTAAGTATCATGTTACCTTATGATCAATTTGGTTAGAAATGTTAGCTTGTCATTGATATTATAATTGTTAGAATAGAGTAGGTGAGAGGACAGTGTAGCATCACTCAGTCACGAGTGCCCTACTACACTGCAACTCCTTCTCACAATAGGATGTTTGATTATATATATATACATGTGCTACTTGACGTTTATTTGGATGTAGGATTGCAGGAATAAGTCTTGATTCCACCTACTTCGGCAGGACAGGGCGAGCAATAAATTAACCCAATGGGTAAAATGTTGAAAAAGGGAGTAGATTTGGAAGTGTCCCCGTCCCAAGTCCGTCGTTTGTTGTGAGTCGTTGTGTCATGACTGAAGTTTTGTCCTTGTCATTGTGTAGTTAATTGTTGAGTTTTTATTTAATTTATGGTTAGCGTTTAATTAATTAATCTTATTTGATAAGATAATTAATTAAAGTTGTCGGTTGTTTTGATTTAATTGTGAGTTGGTAAAATGGTTAAATGTGAAATATATTATAAATTAAAAAGTATTTAATTAATTGTGTGCAAATAATTATAATTAAATTAAATTAATATTATTGAGAATAATTAGATATTATCTTTGCCAATATTAAATTAGAAAATCATGTGAAGATATTATCTGAATTAAATAAATTATTTTTAATTAAAATTGTAGATAAGTTATGCTTTTAAAAGCTGGAAAAAAAGGACCAATAAGAAAAGAGGCTTTTTGAAAAAGAAAGTGGAAGAGCTTTATTTGATCTTTATTTTGATTTATTATTTTTGTGAGGAGAGGATTCACACACAGAATTTTTTGGGCTCTGTTGTTTTGGATCTAGGAAAGAAAAATAAGAAAGATAGTTCTTAGTTTTGGAGGTTTTTTTGGGTAAAAATTATTGTGGTATTGGAAAGAAAAGATAGATTCAGAAGAATGTTGAAGGCCAAAGATCGAGAAAAGAGCTGAAGGTAGGAAGTCGAGAAGGGGATTCAGAAAGGATTCTTCACCAGGCGAAGGACTCCAGGTTTTCTTCTATTATTTATTATTATTTTGTTGTGCTTTGAACAATATCTGTTGGCTGTATTTTGAAAATTTATAGAGAGAAGTTCTGTGATTTGAAGATTTATTCGTATGAAACCCTTTAAAATTTATTCAATAAAATTTGGTTGTGATGATTTTTGTTTTGAAATAAAAAAATCATTGTTATTATGGATTTAAGTTATTTGGTTGTTTTATTTTATATCCGGAATGAAGATCTGTTTGTTTATATTATTTATTCTGTAAGTTGAGTAAATATATATATATATATATATATATATATATATATATATATATACGCCTACTTATATAAATATATGTATTTATACAAATTAAACAAAACAAAAATATATGCACTATATATTCTGTATCTATTTATTTTTAAGAAAAATTCACATTTGTCGTGACCGTAAATTTCTTTGGAATAAAATATAATTGTAAAAATTTAGTTCCAATTCTCGTAATTTATACTATATATAAATGTGATTAAAATATATCAAAATGCAAATAAATAAATAAAAAAATTATATATTAATATATTATTAAATTTGTGAAATGATTTTATAAAATGAATTTGTTTATAAAAAATCGTGCTTCGAATTTTTTTCACATTTTTTTATTTTGAAAGCGAAATTTAAAGTAAATTAAATTAAATTGAATTAAAATTTATTTTTTTAAAAAATATATATATTAAATTATATTTGTTTTATTGGGGAAGGTGGGAGGTCGGCCCAGGCCGTACCCCCACGGACCCCAGGGCTTGTTGTACGCAGCCATCACTGGTTGCGCACAACAGTCGAGACTGCCAGGCGCAGTCCAGTGGGGGCTGCGTACAACAGTCCCCTCACTGCCATTTGAGGGTGCAGTGCTTTGGAAAAAGCACGAGTAATATTTTGGTTGATATGTCTTTTTTTTTAAATATAATTCAAAATTTTGTTTGGCATGAGTTGTTTATATATGGTAAAGTTTATATTAAAATTATATATATATATTTATGAATGTTTATATTAAAATTATATATATTTATTAGGTTTATATTGAACTTTAATATATATATATTATTGTATATATTAATTTTATTTTAATTATTATTTTCTTTTATAATATTTTTTTTAAATATATGATTATACATAATTACAATGGATTATTAGATCAATTTTGATAGTGTAGCATTAAATAAATGATATAAATATATGTCTGGATATGTATGTTTTATTATATATATATATATATATATATATATATATATATATATATATATATATATATATATATATATATATATATATTTATATGCGAATAAAAGTGGGATTTGTTTGTAAGTTGTGTTATGGGAAGATTATGTATCTTTGTAGTGTTATAGTGTACTTGTGATAATTAGAAGAAAAAAAATTATGTATTTTAAATAGAATGGAGTTCTTGGGTAATTGATTTATTTATTTGTTGGAATTACTATGCATTGGGAATGTTTAATTTTAGCGTTGATTAAACGTAATTGTTATGCTTAAGATCATTTGTTAAATTTGTTGTGGTATTCTCTTCATTGTTTTATTGTGTCATATGGGAAAACCCTAGGTTTACCTTACCTTTTGTAAGAGTTTAAGTTATTGTTAAGGGCTTCTAGAGATGGAATGCTTTTCTATCATGTTTCTTTTATTCTTCATGTCGGGCAAATGGGGTTAAGGGTCTATTTAAGTCTTCCAGAGAAGTTCTCTAGAGTGGGACAAGCCTTGTGTAGGGGTTCAATTCTAGAATTTCCTTTGGAATATGTAGAGTTTTACTTCATATGTTAGACTCGTTTCCACAAACGGGATTTCAGCTCCTAGGAAATAAAAGAGAAGGTAAGAGATTTTTTCCCTTTAAGGAGTGTGTTTTCTTTATTTGTTTCTCCCAATGTTCGGGAGTGAGTTTCCCTGAGTTTGTTCCCTCCCTCGATTGGAGAGGGATATGATGTCTAGTTACCCATTGTGTAGCTGTACCTTGTGTGTTGTCGATAGGAGAAGGGTTCTTTGTGGGTCCAAGTGCACAAGGCACCTGTGGTAACTCACCTAGAGTTTAACTAAGTGATAATCTAAAAGAATTAATGGGGATCTTACACACTAATAAAGATAAAGAATGTCTCTCTCTTGAAGCAAGTGAATGATAAGGCTCGAGATGAGATGAGACGCATAGTTTTGCGTGAGGGTCCGGTAGCCCGTAGAGGCAAGTCAGGGTAACCTAGGATGGGGGTCCGGTAGCCTAGGAAGGTTGAGCCAAGGTAACTCATGGCAATTTATGCATGACACTCTTCCTATGTCAACAGTCAGTCAGTTATTGTGCGATGTATATGATCACTGTTCTCTGGAAGCATTGTAACCTCGTGTTAAGTGATATTGTGTCTATAGTGGTTAAGTGATTTATTGATTTCTCTTTGGTTATTTTTGGAAGTAGTCTTTGTTATTATGTCTTGAGTTTCATTGATGTTGTGATTATGACTTTTTGTTATGTTCTGAAGTGGTTTGTTGTTGTGCCCTTTGGATTTTTCATTTTTGAATTTTCTAAGTGGTTTGTGATGTTAAGTTGTCTATTTGGAGTTAGTCTTTGTTATTGTTAGGCGTGCTTGGTCGGGGATCCTTCCTTGCCTACTCTCAGCACGGGGGTGGTTGGGTGGAACGTGCTTCGCACGCCGTTGGGTTTCCCTTTATGTTGTAGATGTATCTTTTATTGCAGGGCTTTTGGCGGATGTTGATGATCTAGTAATTCTTTGTACCAGATGTATGTTATACTTCAGATGTAATGTATTCTTTGATGTATTGTCTCCCACATGTGTTGGGATGACCTTGTTGTAAATTGTATATGTGGTTTTGAGATGTATGTTCAGACAGTTGTATTTTGCTATCATTTGGATGTAATGTTTATTCAAGCCATGTATTTATTTAGGAATGATCATTTGTAATAGTTGTGTTGAGTTGTGTTATATCTGTGATAATATAAATGCTTCATATCTTTATAGTATCTTTCGTTGTCATATGTATATATGTTATGAATATGGTTATTGTTTAATAGATATTTTAAATGATGAAATGGGAATGAATAGATTTATGTAATTGTTTAATTATTGTTATCTTGTTATCGTTGTTATGGGTTAGTGTAGTAATGTTATTCTGTGTACCCCAATGGAATTAGTCATGCAACTTAGTATATTGTTATATTAGAATACTTAAGTATCTTTATTATATCCTTAAAAAAATAAAAAATTCCATTGTTATTAGTTCCTTTGGGGTTCGCACGGCGGGGCATTACAATGTTAATATAGTAAAGGACCATAATAACTAATTTGAATTGATGACTTAAATTAAAAGATACAAATTTATCCTAAGATCTTATTGGAATAATTATAAAAATAATAATGCAATCACACATAATTAATAAATATATACATCTCAAAATAACTGCATGACCTACCTATTGGAACATCACCTATTATGACCAGTGGTGCTACAATCTACTCTGACCATCTCTATTTTATACTTTAGCTACCACAAGAAAATCATATGGTTTAATCTAATCATCTACATGATTAACAAAATATGGAAACGCATTGTAGTACTATGAGGTTTGAGATCTTAAAAGTAAAACATGACCATTAAAGTTAATTTCTTAAAAAACATCCATGTGAGACTATAAGAGAAAAGATAGGGAGCTACAAGAAATATCATTGACATTTTATTTTAGTTGGCTATGTTTGATAATATAATATATTCTTAAAATAATAACAAAAAAATATCATTAAAACACCTAAAAATCCATTTATAAAGAATATACTTTATATACTTGGATTTAAATGAAACTCTAATTAAGGATTGCATCGTTCATGTTGCATTTAATCTACTAAACGAGAAGAATAATTAAAATATACTATAATCATATATATATATATATATACATATATATATATAATGAATAAATGCATTAAGAGTCCTATGTTGTATATAAGAATTTAGGATTACATCCATATTGATTGATTTACATTCAAGGACCATAGTAATTAAAAATACAAGCATTATATTAATTGAAAATCATAGTCTATATAAAAGTGACTATACCAAAGAGTAAGATATGTAGTTTTTGTTGACATGGATACAAGAGTGAGCCTTAGGGGATACTAAATAGATATCCCACAAGACACTATATTTTACATTCCAATAAATATCATTTGTTTGAAAGACTCTTTAAATACTAGACATTCAAAACTTATGTGTCTGAAAATTTATTTCATAATGAGAATGTTGAACTATGTATAATGATTGGAATGTACACGATATATATATATATATATATAATTTTACCTTAAATATTATCTTTTTATATGTTTACTTATTTATTCTTTAACATTGAAATATTTTTATGATCCTAGAAGAATTAGCCTGAGATCCTAAAAGTACTTCCTTGCTACAATTTTTCTCCACCCAATGTGTATGATGCTTCATTTGTGATCAGTTGGTAAAATGAACACAAATGATGCCTAATAGTGTAATTTTAATGTATTAGGGAATGACATTGGGGATTATGTGCCTATTAAAGTATCATCCCCAAGACATTAGCATTATACAATTGGGAAGCATTTATGATGATATGACTACAATGGTATCAAATGAAGCATTGTTCAAACTAGATAGAGGGAAATCCTAGCACATAAGTACTTTTTTAAGGATATCAATCTAATTCTTTCGGGATCATCAACATATTTTCACATTGAAGCTTCCATCCATGATAATATCAAAATAATAATACTTATAAGTGTCCATAGCCTTGTCTCTATGAGAATATGTTACATTGTGTCTAAGGATTCAAACAAAACTAATGACACATATGCTTGTTGGATAATGACAAACATTTAAAACAATAAAACAAAAATCTTATCTTATAAAATGTACTTTTTATTTAAGAGATAATTCAAAATTTCCTTAAGGAAAAAATCTATATTTTTTCTAAGTTTGATAGTGGTTGTTATCTTGAATATATATCTTTGTAGCCCTTAAAAGTAAATTGTAATTTGAATAACAAAAACTATGAAGATTGTAATTTTTTTTTTTTGAGAAATAATAATACCAATAATTTTCCCCATGGATGTTTCCTTGGCATATTGTTAAGGTTTTACCACATAAATCAATTTCTTCTTAAATTTTATTCTTTTCGTTTTTTAAATATTTTTTATTATTTATTTGCAACTAACTTGTATTGCAATATTATTTTATTTTTTGGATCATGTTTCAACAACAAGAGGTATCAAAGTAGGCATTTTACAACATTTTTGTTAGGATTTGGTGTTTGTTTTACAACATGAAACAAAAAATATTTTAAATGTAAGGTTTGAGATGGAGAAATTCAATGGGAAGAATAACTTTGAGTAATAGAATCTCAAGATGCATGATTTGTTAGTGAAACATGGATTGCACAAGGCTTGGTAGGAATGTGAAAGAAATGTACAAATATGACTTATGAGGACTAAGAGAATCTAGATACAAGAGCTCTTAGCACAATTTGGTTGTGTTTAGCAGATGATGTTTTTTTCAATATTATTTGAGATGAAGTAACAATAGGATCATGGAGTAGAATGAAGATTCTTTGCATGAAAAAATCCTTGATAAACCATATCTACTTGAAGATTCATTTATACAAATTGTGAATTAATGAAGGTGCAAAAATTGTTGATAATTTAAATGCTTTCAATAATCTAATGTGTCAATTGACTAGTACATGTGTAACAATCAAAGATGAAGATAAGGTATTCATGCTATTGTGTTCATTACCTGAATCTTAGAATCATTTAGTCACATCCATTAACTTTAGCACAAATAACACCCTTTCTTTTTTTGGTAGGAGCTTTATTATTTGAAGAGGTGCAAAGAAATTCTACCATAAGAACCTCCACACAAGAAGCAATGGTGACTAGGGGTTGATCCTCTAAAAAGGGAAAAATTCGAGAGGTACATCCAAATCTAAATCAAAAGGGAAAAAGGCTAAGGGAAAATTTTGGTATTGCAACAAATCAGGCATCCCAAGAAATATTGTTAGAAGAGGAAAGAAGACAATGATGAGTCTAAAAAGGAAGAAAATCTAGTTGGGACAAGTTCAAGTATGGTCGATGAAGTATTATGTATTTTTAATATGTCACATTATCATGAGGAATGGTTATTAGATTATCGTGCTTCTAATTACATGTGTTCAGATAGGAGTTAGTTTTATTTTTACCAAGCTATTGATGGTGGTGTTGATCTTATGTGAAATATTTTTTCTTATAATATTGTTAGGATTGAGATAATTAAGACTAAAATGTTTGATGGTATTGGAAGGACACTAACAAGGATAAGAAATATACCAAAACTCAAAAATAATTAAATTTCCTTGGGAGTTTTTTATGCTAGAGGCTATAAATTTACATTTCAAGGTGGATCACTAAAAGTTTCCAAGGGTGTTTTGGTGGTCATGAAGGATAAAAAATATTGGAAACATGTACAAGTAGAAGGGAATACAATAATAAATGAAGCAATGGTTGTATTGGAGGAAGAAAATGAATCTACTCATTTATGACATTAGTGATTGGGTCATATGAGTGAGAAAGGGATCAAGGAATTTATAAATTGTAGCATAAAAATTTAAAATCTCTAAGTTTGAGTGTTTGTAAGCATTGCATTGTTTGGGAAGAAAAGTAGAAGTTTAAAGAAGGTATTCATACAAGTAAGGATATTTTAAATTATATTCATTCAAATGTTTTGAGCCATTCCCTATAGTTTCTTTCAGAGGATCACCATATTTTTATCATTTATAGATAATTACTCTAGAAAGGTGTGGGTATGTATTCTTAAAAGTAAATTTGATGTGTTTATTTGTGTTTAAGAAATTTAGTGTTTTGGTTTAAAATAGTACTAGTAGGTCAATCAAGTGGTTAATAATAGATAATGGTGGTGATTTCATTTCTTTGGAGTTTGAAATTTATTGTACAAAAGATGGGATCAAAAGACATAAAGCTATAGTTTACACTCCTTAGCATGGTGTTGCTAAATGCTTGAACACAAATTCTCTAGAGAAAGAAAGGAGCATGCTTAGTAATACCAAGTTGCAACAAGTTTTGTGGGTAGAATAGTCTCTACACCTTTCTATTTGAAAAATTGATCACCATCAGTTACAATAGACTATAAGTTTCCTAAAGAGGTATGGGTAGATTTCTTTGGTGATTACAAAAATATGATATTTTTTATTATCATGCATATTCTCTTATTTATAAAGATCAACATTTTAAATTGGACCCCAAATCTAAGATATATATTTTTCTTGGTTATGGTGATGAAATTAAGCGATATAGATTATGGGATCCTACTAGCCACAAAATCATCATTATCAGAGTAGTATTTGATGAATTCCCTCTCATAAAGTCAAACATGGTAGAATTTGAAATGAAATAGGAATAAGTGCCACAAAAAAATTAAAAAATAGTTGTAAACTCATCCATATATAGAAAATAGGGAGTACGAAGAAGCTTCTAAAGGAGAAGATGAGGATGCAAAAAATGTATAGGAAAATGTGGAAATGTAACAACTAGATCTAAGGAGATCTAAACAAGTCAAAAATCTACCTAAAAGGTATCATGATTATGTTTCATTTAATACTTTGATTTCTAATGATGGAGAACCTAGTGTTACAATAGGTGACATTATAATTGTTATCCTAAGTTAATTGTGTGTCTCCACATTCTTTGGAAAGTGTTGTAGAGGACATGAGGGACAAAATATTTATTATTTATTTTCCTATGACAAATTTTAATTGCATTCAAAGAGCATTTTGGGAGGATATTCCTCTTGGGTGTCCAATTTTGTGAGTGGGGACCACTTTGGTGTGCATTTCCTTGCATATTATTCATATGTTTTGCATGCTCTTGCATGGTTGGGTGCCTAGTTTTGCATGCTAGTGCATGCTCTTGCATGAAGCTATCAGAGTTGTTAGAGAGTTATAGAGAACTTGGGATTAACCAATTTTGATTGGCTATAGTTTAGGTGCCCATGTGAAGGCCATATGATTATTTAATATTTTATGCCATGTTTTTGTGTTTTCCACTAAGGGAGCATGGGTTTTTCCAGGTGGTTTTTCTTGTTGTTTTGGTATACCATTTGTGGTATTATCTCCCACAAACTTCTATATACTGGAGCCTTGAGATGGTGGTTTGTAAGATTTTGTTTGTATGTTGTCAAAGCGATGAAGTGCTACCAAAATATAGAGAGAAGTGTTGTATTTTTACATCTCATTTGAAGATTAATACAAACATTGTATGTATTTGGGTGTGGAATGTTTTACTATAAGGGTTTATCCATGTATATCTTGTGTCACTTGTGTTTGACAAATTGTGGTATTGCTTATTTTTCTTTCATTGTTGTAATTGCTAATCACTTAATCTTCTTACGGTAATCTTGAACACATAATTTTAGATTTCCAAACACTTTATCAAGTTCATAATACAAGTTTCACCTTGATTTTCTAACATTTGGTATTAGATCTAATGGTTCTGTTAAGAGAGGGATGCCTTTCTTTTGAGTGTTAAAGGTTTTTTGGTTGTAGTGGGAGCTTGTGCATTGTGGGTTTTGTAGATTTGTGAAGAAGATTATATACCATGGATTCTACCTCCTATTTAGATATTGAGAAGTTCAATGGAACTAGTTATGAGATGTGGAAGTTGAATATGGAGGATATCCTTGAAGAGAGAGATTGGTAGTTGGTAGTTTTAAATGAAAATAAACCAAAATCAATGTCTGATGAAGATTGGAAGAAAATGGACAAGAAGGCATGAGGAACCATTTGGTTATGTCTTGTATATTTTTTCCTATTGAATGTTACAAAAGAATCTACCACATATAATTTTTGGAAGAGGATAGGTGATATTTACCAAACTAAAAGTATAACTAATAAGCTATATCTCAAAATATGTTTGTATTCTTTGAAAATGAAGGATGGTGATTCTATTTTAGAACATTTAAATGCTTTTAATATGATTATTTCAGCTTTCATCTGTAGATGTTAAGATAGAAGAATTTAAGATAAATGTATTTTGATGCTTTGTTCTTTACCTAAATCTTGGTAAAATCTAAGTGTTGCCATAAGTGGTGGTGGTACAAAACCGAAGATGGATAGTCTCATTGGAATACTTTGTTTTGGAAGAGATGAGGAGAAAGTCATTGAATATGAGCTCCCAAGATTCCTTGCATGTGCGAGGAAGGTCAAAAGAAAAAGGAAGGTCTAAAGGGGAAAAAAAAAAGATAAGTCTAAACGGCATTCTAAAACCCCTAGCACAAGTAGAGTAAAGTGTTGGAATTCTGGTAAGAGAGGACATGTGAAGGAGTATAGAAACAAGAAAATGAGTTTGGATACTTCCATAGAAAAGTCCTTAAAAGATTGTGATTTTAATGATTTGTTTATTTCTACTAACACTATTAGTGATGATGCTTGGCTTATTGATTCAAGTTTCTCCTACCATATGACTCCTCACAAGGAGTGGTTTACTTCATATTCAGCTTATGATGGGGAATAAGTTATCTTTGGTGATAGTAGAACAAAGAATATTGTTGGTAAGGGAAAGGTAAAGTTGTGTTTCAGTGATGGAAGGGTTAAAACCCTTGATCATTTTTTACAAATTCCAAGACTTGTGAAAATTTTACTTTTAGTATCCAAGTTGAATGATTCTATAATACATGTGACATTTTACAAGTTTGGTTGCAGGTTGGTAAGAGGGATTTTGGTGATAGCTAAAGGATCTCAGATTGGGTCTTTGTTTAGGCATAGTTCTTCTACTTTTTGTAACTCTACCAATGTAACTAGCATTGAAAATGCATGTATGTTGTTGCACCATAGATTGGGTCACATAAGTGAAAAGGGTCTTAATACTATTTTAAATAAAAAGTTAGTTGATGGTATTTTTTATTATTTTGTTGGTAAAAATGATTTTTGTGAGCATTGTGTGTTTGGTAAAAAGAATAGATCATCATTTCCTAATGGGACTAATAGAGCTAAGAGATTATTAGAGATCATTCATTTGGATGTGTTTGGACTAGTGGATGTTGACTTTTTTGAAAAATCTTGTTATTATGTTAGTTTCGTTGATGATGTGTCAAGGTACCTAGATTTATTTTATGCATACAAAATATGAGGTTTTCAATAATTTTAAGGAATTTAAAGCCTTAGTGAGAAGAAAATGGATTATAAGATAAGGGTGTTGAGATCTGACAATGGGGTGAATATTGTTGTAGGGAATTTGATGATTTTGTAAGCATGTAGGTAGTTTTTTGGAAAAAGACTACTCCTTATACACCTCAACAAAATGGGGTAGCAGAAAGAATGAATTGAACCTTGAGGGAAAGATCTAGGAGCATGTTGAGTGGTGCTAAATTTGATAGATGCTTTTGGGAAAAATTTATAAGTACTGCATGCTATTTGGTTAATATATCTCCTTGTTTAGCTCTTGTTGATAAAACTCCTTACAAAGTGTGGATAGGTAGAAATCCTTTTGTTTCACAGTTAAGGGTCTTTGGTTGTGGGTATTGTGTTCATGTGACTCAAAAGAAGTGTTCTAAATTGGATCCAAAACTACGAAAATGCATCTTTGTTGATTATGGTGAGAATGTAAAAGGTTATAAGATTTGGAATCCACTAGCCTGTAAAATGATTTTCTCTAGAGATATGATTTTTAGGGAGTTTAGAGCTTACTCTGATGAAGAAAAACCAAAGGAGAAAGATAAGAAAAAAATAGTGCACTTCGAGACAAATATTGAAAAATAGAACGATGTGCATGTGGAAGAGCAACCAAATGGATTAGAGGATGGGGAAGAAGAAGAGGGTTTAGATTGTTTAGATGATGTGTAGGATTAGCATACAAAAGAAGTAGAGAAACAAGAACCCCTTACTCCTACCTTGAGAAGATCCACAAGATAATTGAATCTAGCTGATAGGTATAGTCCACCCAATTTTCGTTGTGTATTTACTTTGTTGATTACTAACAATGAACCTAGATCCTACAGGGAGGCTCTTTCTTTAGAAGAAAGTGAGTCTTGGATGAAGGCCATGTAGGAGGAGATGATGGCTTTGGATAGTTGTGATACTTGGGATCTTGTGAGTTTTCCCAAAGAAAGAAATCCCATTGGATGCAAGTGGGTATATAAAAAGAAATTTGGAGTAGATGGTCAGTTATAGTATAAGGCCATATTGGTGGCCAAGGGCTACTCCCAGAGAGATGGAGTTGATTTTGGTGAAATTTTGTCCCCTATTGCTAAGTTAACTTCTATTAGATTTCTATTATCTATCGTTGTTGCATATGATTTTGAAATAGAGAAAATGGATGATAAAATTGCTTTCTTGCATGGGGATCTTAAGGAACAAATTTATATGTGACAACTTAACGGTTTTGTTGTGTAAGGAAAAGAACACTTGGTTTGTAGATTAAAGATATTTTTATATGGTTTGAAATAGTCACCCAAGATGTGGTATCAGAACTTTGATTCATTTGCATTGAAGTTGGGTATTGTTAGAAGTGAGGAGGATCATTGTGTTTATATCAAGGTTATTGATGATCATATTCTAATCATTGTCTTGTATGTTGATGACATGTTGTTTATGGGTAACAACAAGGTGATGATTAGGGAGCTTAAGGCTCAGCTTTCTGGCACATTTGATACAAAGGATTTGGGGGATGCAATATATATTCTTGGAATGGAGATTAGTAGAGATTGGGATCACAAAAATCTTTGGTTAAGTTAAAGTAAGTATGTTGATACCATTTTGTAGAAGTTTGATATGCATGACTGTAAACCAGTAAATATTCCATTTTCGGTTGGTACTAGTTGAGTTTAGAAGTGTTTCCTAATTTTGATGATGATATCAAAGATATGTCTAATTTTCCTTATGCTAGTGTTGTTGGTAGTTTGATGTATGCAATGGTTTGCACTAGATCAGATATAGCCCACATAGTGGGAGTTTTCAGTAGGTTTATGTCTAACCCTAGTAGAAAGAACTGGAATTTTATTAAGAGGGTTTTTAGATATTTGTGTGGTACTTTAGATTACTACTTGGTTTATCATGGTACTAATGATGTGGATAATTCTTTGAAACATAGGGTTTTTTTTATGCAAATTGGGAAGGTGACTTGGTTAGCTGAAGGTCCACTAGTGGCTATGTTTTTACTTTTTTCGGAGGTGCAGTGAGTTGGACGAGTAAGAGGAAACCTACACTTGCATTTTCCACCACTAAAGTAGAGTATATGGGTTCTACACATGCCTCTAAGGAGGTAGTTTGGTTATAGAGACTTGGTAATGGTATTAGTCTGATAGTTAGAGAGTCATATGTTTAGCCAAAAATCCTATATATCATGCTCATACTAAGAATATTGATATTTAGTATCACTTTGTATGAGAAATGGTTGAGAATGGTAAGGTCTTGGTTGAGAAGGTTGACACTTTCGATAATATTGTAGATTCTCTCACAAAGCTAATGACTACAAATAAGTTTTCTTGGTGTAGGAAGGCCATGGGCCTTGATCATTGTACTAGATTATATGTTTTATTTGTATCTCATGGATGTAATTGCAATGTATAATGGAATGTCGATAGGTGAGACATTATAAATTGCTAATATCCTGTTAAATTATGTCTCCATGTTCCTTAGAAACTGTTGCAAAGACATGAGGGAAAACTATTTTACTATTTATATTCTTTCATGATTAAATTGTAATTTGGTATCTCAAAGAGATTTAACCCATTTATAGTACGATTAAAGAGAATTGAGAGGACATTCTCCTTAGAACTAAACTCTTTGGTGAGTGGGGGACCACCTTTGTGTGCATGCCATTTTGTAATGCTTACATGCTACTGAACCTATTGGATGTCTGTTGTATTGCTAGAATTCCTCTGAATGAAGCCATCGGTTTGCTGGAGCCACCTAGAGTTAAGGGAGACCTTGATTGACCAATCTCTAATCTGGCTGGCATGGGGCCCATGAAGGCCATGTGATTTATTTCTAATATTTCCATTCCATGTTTATATGGGTTGTCCACCAAGGTGGGCTTGGCTCTTTTCCAAGTTGGTTTTCTATTGTTTCATACCACTCAGGGTATTCTCTAGCACCAAAATCTATATATATTGATTCTGAGGTGGTTTGTAAGAGTTTGTTTGCAAGTTTTCAATGATAGAAGGCACATCAGAACAGTAGTGTTGTATTTTGTATCCATTTGAAGATTAATACAAACATTGATCTCTTTATGTGGTGGAGTTTTTTCCACAAGCTTCTCCATATCTTGTGTCACTTGTGTTTGAAAACTTGTGGTATTATTGATTTTTCTTTTATGTTTGCATTTACTAATCACTTAATATAGTTATGGAAATCTTGGACACATAATTTCAGATTTGCAAACACTTTATTAAGTTTATATTGCTACAAGTTTCACCTTGACTTTCCAACACCTAGTTTTTATTATGAAGTGATGGATAATAATGAAATTGTTAAATAGAAGATAGCAATGAAATAAGAAATAGATGCCTTGAAAAAGAATAAAATATGGGACATAGTAGAATTTATAAATTGTAAGAAAGTTGGTTGAAAGAGCGTCTACAAATTGAAGAAAGGTGTTGATGATAAAGTTGAAAGTTACAAACAAATATTGGTAGCAAGAGTATATCCTCAAAAGGAAGACCTATTGATTTTCATGAGATTTCTCCACTAGTTGTTAAACTTATTTCTATTTGGGTTGTATTAGCTCTAGTTTCTTTACTTGATCCCGAGTTAGATAAATTGGATGTTAAAACAACACTTTTATATGGATATTTGGATGAGAAAATATATATGAAATAGCCATAAGTGTTTATCCAGGATTGCAAAATATTTTATTTTTGCAAACTCAAGAAGTCATTGTATTGCATGAAGTAGTCTCTTGGGAAATGGTGCAAAAATTTTGGTTCCTTCACGGTGCAAAAAAATACAAGGAATGAGTATGACCATTGTGTTTACTTTTAAATTTTGAAGAAAAGGTTTATTCATTATCTTGGTGTGATATGTTGACGATATGCTTGTAGCAAGAAAAATATTGTTGAGATTAGTAGGTTAAAGACTCAGTTGGCTAGAACTTTTGATATGAAGGGTCTAGGAATAGAAAAACAATTTGAGCATGGAAATACACAGAGATTGGTAACATGGTAAGCATTGGTTATCACAATAGAAGTGGGGAAGATCCTCATAAGATTTGGTCTGATGAATGTGAAACTATTAAATATCCCTTTGGCTTCCCATTTTAATATTTTTCTTCAAGTTTATGTTGTAGTAATAAAGAATAAAGGGATTTTATATCTCATGTGTTGTATTTTAATGTAGTAGGAAGCTTAATGTATATAATGATATCTATGAGACCAGATATTTCACATGTAGTTGGTGTTGTCAGTAGATATATGGTAAATATAGGTAGAGAGCATTGTGCAATAGTGAAATGGGTGCTTCAATATCTTAGAGAAACAAGTGAAATTTATTGTATCGCCTAGTATGATTGTAGTGATTCAATTTGTGGTTATATTGATTGAAAAAAAATAGGTGATTTAGACAAAAGGATATCTACTTCAAATTATGTGTTTACTCTTGTAGGACCTATTTTTTGGATGTCAAAGCTTCAAGAAAAAGTACTTTATCCACTACTAAGGTAGAGTATATGGTTGTATCACATGCATGCAAATAGATAATTTTGTTAAAGGGTTTTTTGAGCAAGTTTGGAATAGTGCAAGATAAAGTGATTGTAATTCATGATGGTGAAAGTGCCATCCATTTGGCTAAAAAATCATCTTATTATAGTAGAACAAAGTATACTGTGATTAAATACTATTTTGTAGAAGAAATTATTGATGGAGGTGGAGTAGCTCTTGAAAAAGTTCATTCAAGAAAAAGCTTGTAGACATGTTTACAAATATAGTTAGAGAAGTTGAGGTAGATTTTGGCTTCTCTTGGCTTGTGAAAAAGGTGATAAATGGGCATGGGAAAGTATAATGTAAATTATTGTCAAGGTGAAGATTGTTTCAAATAATGACAAATAAGTAAAATGATAAAACAAAAATCTTATTTTATAAAAATCTACTTTTTCTCTAAGAGATAATTCATAATTTTCTTAAAAGAAAAAAATAGATCTTTGTAAGTTTGACATTGGTTGTTATTCTAAAGATATCATATATATCTCTATATCCTTTAAAGAAAAATTATAATTTGAACATAAGCAATTGCGCATATTGTAATTTCTATTTCTTTGAGCAATAAGAATACTGATTCTTTACTCCATAGATGTTTCCTTGATATATTATCAAAATTTGACTACATAAATATGTGTCTTGCTTTGATTAGACTAAAATGGGAAGGGATCATACCCAATACAAAATGGCCTTGGAGGCCAAATGAAGGGCTTACAAGAATTGAAATGGCCAAAAAGAAAAAAGAAAAGAAATAGTACTTAACAAATCAACAAGAGAAATGAAAACAACACAAAAAAAAACCAGCAGGGGGGCAAACCAACTATTGGTTACCCAAAAACCTGAGACCACTAATGGCATGCTAC
>VDFB02049335.1:0-28482 GCA_007258455.2 Sequoia sempervirens | reverse complement strand
CCATGCATGCATAGAATATCCCAAAGCATTGAGGGAGTTAAAATCATGAAGAAAAAATTAATAAAATTACTCACATATGAGAATCACTATTAATGCAAGGTACAACCATAAATGCAAAGTTAAGGGTAAGTCAGGGATACATCATATCTTGTGTTAGAGATCAAAATGTTGGAGGATCACTTACCTTCATTCCAAGATGAAAAAATTTGAAAGTATGACATGGGTGGCACATCAACCCAACGCTATCCATCAAGGATCGAGATGATATAAATTCCTTTATAGTCATGTCAGGGTGACAAACTTTGATAGGCCAACGGATACCTAGGAACACAAGAGAGATCCAAAAGGAAAACATCAAAGTTTTTGGGATTCTTTGACTATCATACCATGATGATAAACTTTGAAAGTCTAATAGGTCAATTTTTTTTTTTTTTAAAAAGAAAAAGCTCAAGCTTAAAAATAAAACAAACAAAAAGGAAAAAAAATAAGGGGGTACTTGTTTTGCCAAGTCAAAATGGGGCATGGGTGCAAGGAAAAAAATAGTTGTGAGGTACCCCTATATTACCTTAAAAAGCTCTAGTATAAATGTATACTGCATGAAATTATCAATTATTTTGATATTAGGAAGTTTCAAGGTGAAAGTGAAGATTTTTCCTAGGATAGAGAGGGAACTCACTATGCACCAAGCCATTCATTAAGACCACTAGTACATATTCATCATGTGATGGTTTCATCAATAATTAAAGAGACTATGTACATTCAAACCTTCCATTCCATTACTTCTCTCATAAACATCTTCATACAACATGGCACATAGATGTCTCAATCTCATAATTTAAAGGATGCTCATGTAGTAAAATCATCTAATATTAGTGATGCCACCTCCACTTCTACTATAGTTTTTGTTATATTTATATTAGAGGAGAGCATGATCCACAAGCTATAGGCATCAACTCCCCCATGAGTACACTCATTTTGATTCTATGCTATGATATTAGAGAGTGATCTAACACAATATGGTCATCCTCCATTTTCTAGAGCATAATTTTTTATCGTTTATGTAAATATATTTAATATAAATTTATAATATATTTTTATATTTAATATTTAATATTTCAACACATAGTTGATTACTAAATATTGAATTGACTTACAATTTTATATTTATTATATATTTTAGGGTATAACATTACAAGGCGGTACATCATTAACCATTCCACTAGTGAGTGTGTGACACTCCCATCTATTTTATAGGTAAATTTGTAATATATCAATATAAATTAGTAGTTGGTTTGTATTCACAACAATGTTAAATTTATGAAAAATAAATTAATTGTTGACTAGGTGGGTCTTGGACCATCATCTAACATGAGTGTTGGTAGTGAGATTCATGACATAAGATATACTTGGTATGTTGGAGCTTGTTTTAAATATTCGAATATAAAAATTGCTATTGATTATGTGTACTTAATTTTCTCAATTAATTCTATTATTCTTTTTTTTTTAAATGAGTTATTTTTTTGTCTCCCAATATATAGGAAAGATTAAGTTTCAATCTTGTTGCAATTCAATCCTCCATTTCTTTAACATAGGTATGAGTATGTAATGGTTAGATTTAACTATGACCATCTTGTTTGAATTGATAATATTAACAATACTAATTATTTATAGACAATTAATATTCAAATATTTTATATTATTTTTCTATAAATCGATGTACGTACTCCAATTTGAGGATGTCTCTCTTGATAATGATGATCCTTAAATGAAAATTGAGTTAGATTACTAGCTTTCTATAAGTTTGTTTATTATTTTTAAATGTCATTTTCAAATATTACTTTTTAGTTATAAAACATAGCATAATATATATATATATATAGAGGTTGAGATTCAATCTCACTTTTACCATATGAGATTGTATAAATGTAATACGATAATTGAATAATAAATCTTATTACTCATTGTTGAGAGTGATTATAAATGGTTTTAGTTTTTTTTTATATATTATATATGAGCATTGATAATGAAAGTAATAAAATTTTATTAATTTCTATTTTGACTCTTATATGAAATTTCAATTTAGCTCTAGTGTTATGTATTAAGGTTATATATTGTATATGATAAATGATTTATTAATATTATCATATGAATATTTGAAATTTTTGATATTTTAAAAATTTCCCTAAATTTTTTAGAGTTGTCCCTTGTCATCCCATAAAAAGGCCCCAAAATAATCCATTTAAAAAATGTGTTCGCAATGTCATATCACCCTATTATGCCTTGCACACATGACCCATTTTTTCTTAGCAAAATGAGGACCCCCTTTTTCTTTTATTTTTTCTGTTGCTTTGGTTGTTTTCTTGGTTTAAATTTTGGAACCTAATTATGGGTTTACCTTTTTTCCTTATGTTTTATTTTAAGTAATTTCCCTCTTTTCAAAGTGTCAAAGTTTCAAAGTTTTTCATCCCAACATGATAGTAAATAAATCTTTGAAACTTTGGCATTCCTTTCAAGTTGAAGTTGTTGGGGGTTTGATTCATCATATATATGTTAGACTTTCAAAGTTGGTCATCCTAGAATAGCTACAAAGGAATATATGAAAACCTAATGCTTGACATAAGATATGACATCACCTTAACCTTCCCTTTTATTTGCATTAATGGTGATTTCCCCGTATGTGCATTTTAGGCTATTTTCTCATTTATCCTATTGTTTCATCACTTTTTTTGTGTTTTCATTTGTCTTTAAGCTATAAAAACTTATTTTTTCTCTTGTATCCTCATAAAAAAATCTTATAGTTTGATGAGAGATTAAAGACATCATATTTCCACAATCCATAATATTGATCAATTCTACACTTCTAAATTAGACAATGCAAAAGGCTTTGCATCCATTTCAGATCACACTCTATGATATATCATCAAGATTAGAGATTTAATTTTTTTGACATTGCATCATGGTTGTGTGTGATTTTTTTGTGTATTGTTTAGTGTTTGTTTCATTTCTCATCAACCTTGTTCATTGATTGACTAGATAGAGTTTTTCTCTTCCACTGTTCATTAGTGGATATCTTTTTTTATCATTTCTTTTCTATTTGACTATTTTCTTTTTTCTTGGTGTGTTTATTTATTCTATTTATTTCATACATTAAGTAATTTTTTGGGTTATTTTTATTTCATTATTATTAATATTTTTTAGTTTTCTTCATGTTTTAATTTTTTCAGTTTTGTATGCCTAGTTGTACTATTGTTGACCTCATTCGTCAAATTAATTCTTTGGGTTTGTCAAAGTTTTAGGATTTTTTCATTTCATGATGTAATTCTTTTGTAAGGCTCAATGCTTGGGATACAAAAATTAGGGTATGCTTATCATTTTGGATTTTGGAGTGATTTCTTTAGGATATTTGATCCTTGAATTCCATAGTTAGAATTTCTCTATTGTTTTTAGGTCACATTTTTTACTATCCCACTGGTTGAATGCTTCTAAATAATATTTATAGTGTATTCCTAATTCTCAATATTTAATTCTTTACCTTACATATATTTTGAGAGTTATAGATGCAAACATACTTCTATTTGGATGTCATTCAATATGAGTTAAATATAGTATCCCTAATCCTTTATCTTTGACATTTTGCAGTAGACACATTTTTTGAATTGGAGATGCAAAGATACTATTATTAATTATATTTGTGTTATGAGTCAGGAAATATATCCAACCTTCAATCTACAACCATTTTACTATGATATATTTATGGTATCACAAGTTTGGGCATATATTTACTTGAGGTATGAATTAAGAATTATTCCAAATACCCAACTCTTGATATTTTAGCATGTACATCCTTTTAGAGTCAAAGATCCAAACATGTTATTATTTTTCTACCTTTAGGCATTGGTTAAAAGGTACTCCTTTCCCTCAATCCCCAATGATTTGTATTATTTTATCTTATTAAGTTCATGAGTTGGTTTTATTTTAATATGTTGCCTTTTGGTAAATTGGGACAATTGTGCTTAGTATTTCAAGTTATTTTATTGGTAATTATAATTTCAAGATCCCTAATACTTTAGGTATGAATCATATAGAGATCCTAAATCTTGATTCATTGATGATTTGCACTAAGACCGTTGTACTTTATTGTTAGTAGATATTTTGGTATAAATTCAATTTCATCTTAAGACTTATCTATTCAATATATTATTTTAATAATTTTCTTCTTTGAAATAATTTGTACATACATTTGAGGATCTATAAATTGATTTCTTATATCTTCTCACAAAGTTGGAACTAATTATTATTAAATTGTCTAATGACTTTATGTATGCTTGGAAATACACAAGCAAGGATAATAGACATAGAAAGATATTATCTTGCTTCAAATATGTTCTCCATGTTAGGTTCCAAAATTTCTCCCCATAAATCCTAGAATATTTCTTACCTTCAAGTCCAAGGATATGAAATCAAGAAGGAAAAAATGGGTTCATTAATAGACTATGGATGGTTAAAGGCCTACTATGAGTGTGGATGGTATCTCCTATAATTTAGGCTCAACTTAAACTTGGTAGGGTATTCCAAGAGGTATGCTTAATAGGTTTGTACATCAACTAAAAAATAACATAAAAATAACAATCAATAGGTACACCCTATGTATACTCAACCCCAATCATTATCTCTAGGTCGAAAATAAACTAGCTACATATAATGCCTTACATAGATTATAATAACTTGCACATGCATTCATGTTAGAATTGTGGATAAACACAAGACACAAGATCAAACAATGAACAAAAACACCTTCCATGCAAGAGAGATGCAAACAATAATCTTCTATATCATCAACAAGGAAAAATTATAGAATGAACCTCAAGAATCTTCAAGGAGATTTTTCGTCAAGAGATAATACAATGAGGGTTGAGTCATTTATAGTAGCAACCCTAAATGATAAATGGAGTATATCATGACAATTGTTAAGATCCTTTGTGATGAGACATAATGATCTAATAATAGCTCTCTTCAGTTAACAAAAAAACACTCCTAAGCTTAGCTTAAGTGCATGAAATTAATTAGACTAATAATTAATTAAAGATTAATTAATTATTATCTAAATTAGGATTACTCTAACAACCCGCCTTAAGATGAACTTAGGGAGTAGCTAAAAATACAATGCATAAAAAGTAGAGAATGAAAGATGGGTCTCGACAAACAAGGCCTAGTGAGGTACCCATGTACAAATAATCTAATCTCTCACAATTGGAGAAAAGGAGAAAACCTCATGGTAAAAACTCCTCTCCAAAAGAGAGAATGGTGAATGAAGGGCTAAAAAACCTCAAAAATAATGTCCCAAAAGAATAGGAACATGAAGAACATCATTGAAGTACAAAGAAGTTATAGACAACTGTCAAATGATGACTAGTGAAATGAAGAACCTCCTTTGAAACAGATGGTGATCAAGATCAAGAAGACAAGAATCTACTTGATTTCATCGAATGAAACTACTCAAATCAAATGGAAAATAAAGGAAAAAATCTAGAACTTGAAGATACAAATGGCACAGGTGCTAATAGTCTGAAGAGCACTGATCAAGTGAAAATGGAAGGTTGTTGAGCAAGAAATATGAATCCAAGAATGTCCATATGATAAATTCTCCATCTCATCAAAATGCATGTTTAACCAATCATTGCATCCTCCTAGTACAGAGGAACAAGAACTAGATACAAAGATCACTCCAAAACAAAACCAAGGAAGCATTAGCACCAACAATAGAAACCCCCCATAATGCAAAAAGGGAGAGCCAAGACAGGTCCACTAAAATTGTGTGCCACCAAGAAGTGTATGTAGGAGAAAAAAGAACATCTGAACATACACATGAAAGTACCTACAAATAAAAAGGGTGTGAAAACTAGGGCACACATGCATGAAGCATGAATCACTAGGATTTCATGTTGTCATGGAAGGAACACTCACTTGAAAAAGGTGTGATGGTAAAACAAAGGAACTCACAACCTACCCATGACACTTTATATCATAGTGTGAGTATAATAGGCACAACAAGATGTGAAAAATACCCAAAAAGTATACACCAAAATGGAATTTTATCTCAGTGTGCCTACAAAAGAGAAATCACATTTAAAAGATGTCTACAATACCCAAATAGGACAAAATATTGGAAATAGATAGAGAATAGCCAAAAAAAATCATCCAACACAAACAAGTTCCCAGGAGCTTAAATGTCCAAGTAATTCATCAGAATGTGAAAAAAAAAAAACTAAATAAAATTTACCTGGAGAAAAATATGGAAAAATTACATATATGGATGTGAATAGCTTTGAAAGACCGTCCCAACACTGCTAGAATTGTGAAAAAACAAAGAAACGAGTCAAAATTTGTGAGCTCGGGAATGAAAATAGTACATCTAACTTTGAGAGGCTATGGAATGAACCAATAGAAAAATATGAGAAAATTATTAGCACCATTAGATAGTGCTTAGAACTAGCTTTCTGTTGACATCTTTTCTTGCTGATTTTGATAACCGAGTGAAAAGTTATGCCCCCTTGAAACAAAATTTCCCAATTAGGGCATCAAAGGAAAAAAAAGGCCCCCTGGGGACTTAAAACTAAAGTGAAGTGTTGGAGCACAAGGGGCTAAGGGTGGAGCCCCTGGTCACTCATGTGATCACAAGGGGCACTTAGGCACTGTTGCAAGGGTTGTCGGAGGTGAAGGGGCACTTGGGAACTTAGAGATATCAACAATTAAAATATCATCTTCCAATAATTAGAATATAATAACCAAGGAAATAATAAGTAGAAATAATTAGAACACCATCAGTGGATCCACAATAATATGATAGATGGAATGTTTCTTTACAAGATTGACTACATAAGTATTTTTATTCAAAACAATGATAAGAGAGACCTTTGCAACCAAAATTTCCATCAAATAGTGTGAGAGATATTTTATCTATTCCCTAGTTGATAATTATGTTCATCCTATAAATAATATACAAAAAAATACATTTGTTCCTAAACAAGACGTTGAAGGAGATGTTACTTTCATCTCTCCAAATTTTTTTGCAAGTGTAAAATACATCTAGCAAGAGAAAAAAGTGCATTAACTAAAGTGTATGCATATATAAAATAGGAGTGAAGAGTTTTATATAACGATATATACTTTTTCAACAGGTAAAAATGATGCTACAAAATTCTACACTTATTTTGATTACTTTAATAAGAAATGGAGGCCAAACCCAAAACATAAAAGTTTGCCATATGTTATTTCTAAGAATATTATACATGCTTGGATACCACTGGAAACTTAGAAGGGATCAAATAGTAAATATATTGATCATTTAGAAGGGAATTTATAGGTCCTTTTAAGTCAAGAAATAATATAGTATTTTACTATTATAAATAATACAAAAAGTTTGAAACAACTATTTTGATTAATTCTTTAAATATTTATGGTTTATTTATTTTTGATGAATTATTGTTATAGATATATTTCTTTACATAAATAATTATATCACACTTATCAAAAAGACATTAAAATAACAACACATGCTAAAGTTTATGATAGGAAAATCCTTAAGCAATTACATCAAAAATTGAGACAAAAAATAAGTGATTGAATTGTTAATCAACAAGAGTTATAAATCTGGCTAGAGATGGAGGTTGATCACATTTGTCAATATTTCCCCAACCATAAAGAAGGTTTAAATAGCCATTATTAATTGAATCCAAGCCCATTATGGAACCTTTTTCATTAACTAATTCTCTATTTGGTAGTTTATTTTCATTCATAGTGGCAAAGATGGCCAATCTCAAGTAAGACAATTTGTCATTGTTTAGAAAGTATATATTTCTCTTGAAATGATGTATGTTGCAAGTATAGGTTGGGTGACCATAAGGATGTGCGAGATAGGATAAATTATATTTTAATTGGGAACAACACTAACATTATTAATGTTTTCTTTTGTTTTGAGGTCGTTGCTTTGAAGGACAACTTTGCTTTTCTAGGGGTTGTTGTTGATGTCTGCTTGGTTAGAGTTGGTGTTCCATTGTGGTTTGGAGGAATTTTGGATTGCCTTTTCTTTGATGGAGCTTCTCCAAGCCTTACTCTTCATCTTGTGGCTAAGGAACTTGGGGTTTTTTTGGACTTTTAGTCCTTATTGTTTGGTTTTGTAGAGCCTTGTTTCCTTAAGATGATTTAGTGGTTGATGGATTACCTCTATTTTGGGATGGTTTTGATGTGGTGGTATGTTTTGTCTCTATTTTAGTAAATTATGAGATGGGTGATGGAATTCGTTGGTATACTTCTAGTGATTTTGGTGGCTGCTCTTTGTTAGGTTGTGTTTATGAGTTGTCTTCAAGGGGTTGTTTAGGAAGTTGAGCTGAAATTCTTATTTTTTCTAACAAACCATTTGGCCTTGAAGTTTATGGGAGCTTTTTATGCCCTCATTGTGGTTGTGGAGTTTGGTGTGCAACTTATTTTTTATCTACTCTACATTGGTTTTTCTTGTTGTTACAAGGTTGGCTTCTTTGTAGCTTTCATGCTTATCCTTCTGAGTTGGGTGTCTAGTTTTGTGGTTCCCTTTTTTAAGGTGTTTAGGGGAGCGTATACTACCTCTACGAAGTTATGGATGCTCCTGATCCTTCATGGAGATAGTTCGAATGCCTTGTGCATGTTGAATTCGTTTAAGTTGAAGGGATTAAGTATCTATTTTTTGCATAAGGTTTTCCATTGGTGGTGGGTGATGATTAAGGAAGTGGGGATTGTCTATGTTCCTATGTTCTTTAAGGTGTCTTCTTTGAACCCCTTGAAGTGTGTAGGGTTTCCTTAGTTCAAGGGGTTGGATTTTTGTCATTTGGAGGGTTCTTGGAAGTTGGTATCTTGGTTGGAAGTGAAAAAGGAAGTTGTGTCTGCCCTTGCTTCTATTTTTGTGTTGATGGTTGGGACATTTTCAAAGTTTTTTCTGAAGACACAATTTCTCGAATTACCAATGGATGCCATGTTTTCTCCTTCTATTGGAGTTTTTTATCTCTTCCTATCTTTGCAGTTAGTGTCTTCTATTGAGGTGGATATTGTTCCTTTTGAGGTGGAGACCCCTCCTATTGAGGTGGAGATGGGTTCTATGGAGGGGATGGGGAGTTCACTTTTTTTCTTGTTCTCTTTCTTGCAACCCCTATTGAGGTGGTGGAATTCCTATTGAGGTAGAATTTGTGTTTTCTAGAGAGGTTTTGCTATAGTGGAATGGGATTTCATGTCATCTTGTCCTATAGAGGGGAGCCCTCTCCTATTAAGGTGGAGTTTGGGTTGGCTATTTGGGTTGGTTGGGTGATTAGGGGGATCTCTATTGTGATAATTCTAATAGGGTTCTTTGGATCTTCTATCACCAAATTTTATGCTTTTCCTTTTTTCTTTATAGATATGCTCTCTCCTTTAGAGGTGGGGATAGAGATTAGTGTTAATAATACTATTTGGTATCTAAATTATAGGAAGCACTTGTAATATTTTGATCTAGCTTATGGCGAGTGCTTTTTTTTCTCCCTAGCTTTAAATCTGCCTTTATTATGTATATTTTCTATTGTAGATTGGCTGCTATTTGTCTTTGAATTTTCTTTGGTAGTGTTTCATGTGGATTGGGTTTCGGGTCCCATTAAAACTTGCTTGTTACGGGTTTTAGGTCCCTTCAAAACCTGCTTTACCCCTAATTAAGAACACTAACATTATTAAACAATGGCATGATGAAAAATGACCACCCTATGAATAGAAAGAGGATTTCATTATCTTCAAATGCATGTGGTATATTGTAACCCTACTCACTTAAGCCTAAAACTTAATGAAGAAACCCATAAAATTGATAGCCATAGTAAAATTGAATCATGTCATGAAATTAGATTCAAGAAAATTTGGTAGTGGTTGATATTATTTCTTGAAGGTTTTCTTGGTGAGATTTTCATTTCTTTTTCAATGGAATTTATCTTTGTAAAGTGGGGGTTCTTGGATCATTACTAAGATGAGAGTTTCCTACCCATAGGTCCTAGTTCTTAACTTCTTGGATTTTAGGATTCTTGGTGCCTTCAATTCATATGTTATGGAGGGAGTGAAGTTGCATTCTAAGAAAAGGGTGAAGGCTCTCCCATTATGTCTGAATTTTTTTTGTTGTGTTTGTTTTTACTATTGACTTAGATAAAATTCTAGAGGCCAATTTGGTAGTGCTTGGTTAAGATTTTATAAATGAAAACAACTTGGATAAGGTAAATTATAATAGTACAACATAATATATGTTTAATATCTAGTTCTTTAGAAGGAATCATCATATAGTTTATTTCTTGACCCTATTATATATTGATCCTTGATACATGCTTGGGCTTGGGGAAGTTTTGGAAGTGGACAAATAAAATACATGGGTTACACCCACAAGGGATATCTCTCTATTGAAGTCCACATGAAGCAAGAAGGATGTTTATTTGAACTACAAGTGGAGTTATATTGGACCATAAATTTTGGAGGTTTTCAATGGGGTTATACTTTGTAGATATTTAGTATTTTCTTCAAAAATAAATTGCAAAGGTATATCTAATCAGCATGGATTTATTAAATAAGGAAATTAAATACCTAATTAGGGTTGCAAACTTAGAGCCTCTATTTATGGTTGAAAAAATAGCCATAGATACAAACAAGTCTTTTGCTTCACACGATGCTTTTATTACTTGTTACTTTATGGTTATAAGTTCTCATGAAAGCCATGGAGCATCCCAAGGGAAAAAGTGGATAGAATGTTTTGGTAAGGATGGTTTATTCAATGTTTTTGTATCTCATAATGGTTGTTTGGTTAGTTTGTGTGTATATTATTTGTGGTGTCTCTATATTTTTTATGAGATACAATGTTTCCTATACCAATATAACTATTATTATCACTAGGTTGAGAGTGTTATATTATTTCCTCCTTAAACTATAGGGATGGGTATAGTTTAGTTCTAGATGGTTTTAATTGATTATCTAGTTTACCTTATGTGATATGAAACCCTGCGGTAAATTTCTATATGTAATAAATTGGAAATTTACTAGAAATAAGACCATGAATATAATTGGTTTAGATATAATTCTAAAAATTTCAACTCTATTTGTTATAATATTTCTATTTTAATATAAAGAGTGTGGGCCCTATCTATTATTCATTGATAAACAAATAATTAATTTTCATTTCTTATGGTTGTGGAGTTAGTCCACCCACATCTTTATCAAAAGATTAAAAAATGCTACGTGCATACAAAAAACCATGTAATAATGGTATTTACTATACAATGTTAAAGTTTCTAACCCTTAGTTATCAATGTTATGGATTTAAATCTATAATTTGAGCACATAATCACAATCATATTCATAGTTCATAAAAAAATTCTACATTAAATTATCCCTTGTCATCTTGCTAAGTTTTGCATTTGAAATAGATCTCATGATGGTTGGGTTTATAGTTCAAAATTATTGTAGATGAGATCATGGAATATTTTATTTAGTACTTACCCACCATTTTATAATTATCAAGATCATATGCAACATAGTCTAGCCTTCATGGTCATTGATCTTGTTTAATTATATGGTTCATAGGGTTTCAAGTAGTGTTAGAGATGAAAATTTCCTTGAGTAGCATAAGATATTTGGTGTATTTCAACCAAATAATTCATGAATTCTCTTGTATTCATGCCTCTCCATGTAGAATTCCCTTTTTTCTCCTTTTACTTTATTAACTAAACTTTATTGATGAAATATGGTATGTTTGTGCAAAGAGAAGGGGAATCATTATTATGTAAAGTCACATACAATTGGTGCATGACACACAAGATAAAATATTAGCATGGAATATACAATACGCATAATAGATTGGAGAAACATGTATATAGGATACACATGGAATATATCATTAATCTACAAGTGATTATTTCTTGTTGTTTAATTTACTTCATCATTTTAATGTACAAATATGTGGTTGTGCTACAAGAGATGATATATTTGGACATATTAATTTTATTGGGCTAAGGTCAATATTAATACCTAGGATTGCAGTAAGTTAGAGCCAAATAATTGTTAATATAAATATATTAAATTATATTGGATTATTATTGTATAGGAGTGAATTTACAACCCCCCTTGTAAATTCCCCTTTTACACCCTCCACCTTAGAAAAATCAAATCTGACTATGTAATTTCATGTCACCTATCCGAACTCCATCCACTTGGCACATTTTTTAGTGTCGGTGGAGGAATTTTTGTCCGGGACATGCGTACGGTGCATGGACGTCTATGCAATGTGTTGCCATCCTAACAAGATTCCTGCCTTTGGAATCTGCAAAGGTATTATGTTCACCATTGGGGCCGAAGTGTAACACATCTATGCCTTCCTACCAACCTTTGAACGACTCTTTCCCTTCTAATTGGCCTTAAAATTTCTATCTTTCATATTCTTCATAGTCTCTACACACTCATTTGATCTTGTTTCATATTCTTGGCATTGTTACTCCATATTCTTGCAACTTCAAGCTACTAGTTGCACTATCAACTCTTTGAACAATCACATAATTCTTCACATCTACCACAAAAGTTGTAACTTGGTGTTTTGTGAGACTACTTTCAACGTCGTTGTGGCTATGTCGGCTCTACCATAGTTATAGAATTGCACTCCTCTCTCATTGGCCTAAGTGAGTGCCTTTGGTTGAGGGTGGTATTGTTTCCTTGCTATCACTTTTTTGTTGGATTTGAGTAGCATAGTGTTTCTCGTAGAATTTGGTATTTTCCTTTCTAGCATAGTTTCTTTATCACATTTTTATTCCTTTATCTATCTAGTTGTTCGTGGAGGTGGAAACACCAAAACAGGGGCTTGACTATGGCAAGCCCCAAAATAGCCTCAACATTTTTCCCCTTCTTTATTATGTGTAGGTACTTTTTCATGTGGAGCTTGTTGGAAAACTGGACTTCTCCTATTAGTAGGTTTCTTGCACCTTTGACTATATCTTTTCACTTTTTTTCCATATGGATGCTAGCACCCCTATGAGATGCCAACATGCCACATTGTTGTCCCTGTTCTGCACTGTCATCCTCTGGTAGAGAGTTTTTTGAGGTACAGTGTGGGTTCCAAGATCCTACTTATTTAGCTCCATTAGAACTCTCGGATTAGTAGAGTTATAGAAGTATTGAGAGTTCTCTTCATTCTCTATCCCTAGCATAAAGCACTTGTCCAACCTGAGGTAGATTAGGGAAGCCTTCTGCTCTCAACTCTTCATGACCTGGAGCCTTGGTGTGATTGGTCCCCCTCTACATTTTGGTGAACTTGACATGAACCATTTTTGGTTTTGTTTGGTAGTGCTAAAAGACCCTTTCCTCGTATCCTAGGAGTGTTGTGGGTGTGAGTGTTGTGAGGTGCTTAGACTTGCAACCCAACCTATGACCCCTAGTGGTGTAGTAGGAAGGTTCCTTAATCATTGAAAAATGAAACCTTGAGTGGGTCACTATCTAACTATGAAACCCTTCAGGGAATCTTTGAAAGTTCTATCTAGTGTATGAAGAAATGGCCTCCTTACATCTACCCATCCCATCTGCACAATCTATGAGTGGATCTCTTGCCATAACTTTCACCTTGCAAGATTTTTCTATGAAATCCAATAGAGAACCATCTCCCTTATACATCCCCGCACGCATCAATAGAAACATCGTAATGGGTGTTCTCATTGACCCTATGTGTTAGATGAATGTCATTAGAGAGATCATGTTAATAAATTTATTACACAAGGGTGGATATGATGAATCTAGAAGAACTATTCATACACATGATGGGATTTCCATTCCTCCCATCACTTGCATCACCTTGTCAGTCCTAGTTGGGCCTAGAATTGTAAATGCACTCTTTAATATCATCCTAGGGTCTAAAATATTCAGGGTAAAACTAGGCATCCCCTGGTTGGTTGCTATGAATGTAGTTCCCTTGGTAGTCCATAAGTGTCTAAAGTTTTCCCATGAGGGTTCAGTGCATGTAGTCCACAACACTGGCTATAGGCCATCGATTGCACATGGAGGCTACTCGCTAGATCACTTTTGGCCTACCTCTATAGGTTTGCTTCCTCCTAGCATGGACCTCTTGTACCAAACTTATGTGAAGTACAAGAGTGGAGGCATAATGCTAAAGGTGAGATACCCTCCCTATGCCAATTCACACAAATCTTTCCTGAAGGAAAACAATGAGGTTGCCTTGGCTCAAAAAAGGGAAGAAGAGAAGCACACCCATGGCTCTTCTTCTTCTTATGTCGTTCCACTTGTTTCTTCCTCTCACCCTGCTGCGATGCCATCATCTTCTGCTCCTAGGCACTTGCTAGAGAGTTTGATGGTTCCCGCTTGGTGAAAGCCCAAGCATCTAGCATTTGAACTTCTTGTCTTACCCACAGTGCCTCGACTCATTCTGCATGGTAAAGGGAAGGGTCCTTGTGGAGCATCCTCTATGTCTTGGCCTCCACGACCTCCTACTACTCCTACCTCTAAGTTAGTGAATGAGAAGAGGCCCATCATTGAGGCATTGGAGTCTGCTCCCCTCATTGTTGATTCATTGTCTTCTCTAGCTCCTCCTCCTATTCCCATCCAGGAGTCGCTCCCTCCACCAGAAACGGTTGTGAAGGATACTTCGATGGTCAAATAGGAGTCTCTCATCCCTTCTCAAGTTGTGGTCTCTAGCTCTCAGAGTCATAGAAATTTCCTTGTGTGTGAGCACAAGTGTCAAAGAAAGGCTCTAGTCGCTGAGCATACCACCTTATAAAAGAAGGAAGAGAAGCCAGTAGCTCCTACTTCAATGTATTCTAGTGTATCCTCTTTTGTACTCTCTACTTTAGTTCCTTCAACCTCATTCTTACTTTCAGCTCACACCACGAGCATGAATGATCCCCACCTAAAGAGGGTGTAGGTATTAATTGCTCCTTCGATTGAGCCTCCCCTTTTGATGTCCCTTCTGAACATCCTATAAATTTCAAAACCCATAGACATGTTGAATACTTCGATGGTGTTTGTCATATTTTTCTCCTCTTCCTCCACGCCCTTTGCTTCATCTATGGGGATTTCACATCCTCCAATGAAGTAGAAGATGGAGGATGACCCTGCTAACAATGGGGGTCAGAAGAAGGGCTTTCATTCTTCGAAGAGTGGTTTTGTATTGACTTGTGCAACCATCCTAGTGACGAAGGAAGACCTAGCATCCATGGATTTTGTCACTACTCCCGAGTCATTCGGTGAGATTGGCAGTGGATCTCAAGCACTGCCTCCCTTGCCCATTGAGTTGACACATGGCACTCGTGTGAAGTGCATGTTTAACTCTATGGATGAGGTCCTGACCCTATCAGTTATTTTTGAAAAATCACTGATGTTCACCCCAACCTCAAGGGGATTTCTTCTTTGGCTCTTTTTGTGGGAGGGTCAAAGGGTTCCCCCTTGATATTCTGCCTTTGCAAGCTTGTCCACCCTCCCCTTATAGTGCTCTAGATTGGGAGAATGACTACCTCTTGGTTGATGAGGACTAGGGGCGCCTCTTCTTTATCTATAGATTATATTCTGTGTGTATTTTGTTCCCTCATTCTTGTGTTATGTGTTCTTGGATGATCGCCCTCATAGATGCTTCGATACAAGAGTATTTTTGTGTCATAAAAATTCTTCTATTTGTCACATCATTCTTCTCTTTTTCGTGTATTGATTTTTGACAATTGGGGATGATGCAAAGTGTTAGGGGAGTTTAGGCCTCCCTTCCATGTTGACCCAATTTTTTATTTTTTATTATTTTTCTTCATGTTCCTTCTTCACATGGTCTAATATAATATGAGGTTGATGATAGTTCATTTATATATAATACATATTATTATACTTATTTATCTATATTTATGAGTAGCTCTGACACTGAAATATTAGATCACCCTTGTCTCTTGTTTGTTATGTTATTGTCTCTCCTTTCTTTGCATCTATCTATTTTTCTTGTTTCATGATGTGGTGGTGCTCAAGTGTTGTCCCACGCATGTGCCACACCATTACCATTGTTACATCTTGTTATGTTTTACAGGCCACATCACTTTTTCATTCTTTTTTTTCTCTCCTTAGGTTGTCGCGTGCCCTTTCAGCTTGGCATGCATCATCCTAAGGGGGGGCTATCATATCACTTTGATTTTCAAAAAATGCATTTGGTGGCCAATGAATCTTTTCTTGAAAATCTTTTCACAATATTTTTCAAGAATCGCATTCCTCAACAAGGACCCCTAACAGAATAATTTTTCCTTCATCATGGGTTTGCAAAGAAAAAATTTGAAAAAACTTTCCTCCAAGGAGGGAGCACCTTTTCCTATGGGAGAAGTTTTGACCTTCCCCTTGCAAGGGGGCTTTCTTCCTTTCAAATTCCTTGATGAAGTGAAATCTTTCAAAAGGATTCTTTGATGTTGAATTGATTTGCAAAAAATATTTTCAAACATAGTGTCCCTCGATTGGACCCCTTTTCTTTTGAAGGGTTCTTGAGGGACCCCTTTGAAAGTTCTTCCTTCAAATTTTTGACTGTCTGTGTGATTGTCTATTTTCTTTCCTGCATGTTTTTTTCTAACATGTTTTGTTTGCGAATTAACATGTTGCTTTGTAGGTGTGTCTATGAAGTTTTTTTAAAATCTGACTTTGTGGAGCCCCTTCATATTAGGCTTCCTTCAAGAGAGATTACTTGGGGGTGCCTTCTTTCCAAGTTTAAAGACCTGTGAAGTGATTACATCCTATGGGATTTTTCCACTATGTTTCTACAAGCCTTCGGTGCACTTTGTTGAAACCTTCTCAAGAGAGAGTATCTATGGAGCCATTTTTCTGCCTTGCACTTTTGAGCATGCTAGATTGCGGTCTGCTTCCTTGACGGTTCAAGTATATTTTCTTCAAACTTTTTCAACCTACTTTACCAAATAATCATTAGCACTTATGTTCATTAAAGTAAGGGAAAAATGTATAGGAGTGAATTTTCAGCCCCCTTGCAAATTCCCCTTTTACACTCTCCACCTTAGAAAAATAAAACCCAACCATGTAATTCCACATCACCTATCTGAACTCCATCCACTTGACACCTATTTTTAGTGTTGATGGAGGAATTTTTGATGGGGACGAACACCTAGAGCATGGACGTCTGTGTAGTGCGCTACCATCCTTACAAGATTCCCGCCTTTGGAATTTGCAGAGGTGTTACGTTCACCATTGGGGCTGAAGTGTAATGCATCTGCACCTTCCTACTGACCTTTGAACGACTCTTTCCCTCCTAGTTGGAATTCAAATATCTATCTTTCACATTCTTCATGGTCTCTACACATTCATTTGATCTTGCTTCACATTCTTGACATTCTTACTCCATATTCTTGCAACTTCAAGCTACTAGCTGCATTATCAAATCTTTCAAAAATCACAACATTCCTCACATCTACCACATAAGCTACAACTTGGTGTCCTACTTTTGGCATCGTTGCAGCCACATTGAATCTACCATAGTTGTAGACTTGTACTCCTATCTCATTGGCCTTGAGTGCCTTTGGTCAAGGGTGATTTTTATTCCTTACTATCACTTTGTCATTGGATTTGAGTAGCATAGTGTTTCTTGTAGCATTCAATATTTTCCTTTCTAGCATAGTTTCTTTATCACATTTCTACAACTTTATCTATCCGGTTGTCTATGGAGGTAGACACACCAAAATGGGGGCTTGACTATGGTAAGCCCCAAAACAACCCCAACATTTTTCCCCTTCTTTATATTGTGTGTAGGTATTTTTTCGTGTGGAGCTTGCTGGCACTGGACTTCTAATGTTAGTAGGTTTCTTGCACCTTTGACTATGTCTTTTCACTTTTTGTTCTTACAGTCGCCAATGCCTCTATGAGATGCTAGTGTGCCACATTGTCGTCGCTCTTTTGTGCTACCATCCTCTATAGAGAGCTATCCAAAGTATAGTTTGGGTTCAAGAACTTGCTCATTTAGCCCTATTAGAACTCTTGGGGTCATCCCACAATAATGGGTTACACTTTTTGGCCAAACTTGACACTGAAATCAACATTTTCAAAAAAAACTTCACTTTCTGACACCTATAGTAGGTAAACTATTAGGAATTTGAAAATGATGTAAACTAGTGATTTGTGAGATTTTTTCTGTAGATTTTAAATATTTTATTTTTTAAAAAAATTGGAATTAAATTGTTTTTTTTTGCGTCTCCTTTGATAACTAGTTTTTAATAGTAAACAACATTTTTTAAAAGTGATGTGTACTTCGACACGCATAACTTTTTTTCTACAAAGGATAAAATTTTGATTCTTTTTAATTTAGGTTGCTAACACTGGTATCTATTGGTTTCATTTTGTTTCATAACGTTTTGTTGAATATTTTTTTTTAATTAAGTTTTGAAGTCAAAACATTTACAATTTAGACATAGGTGCACTTCGGCACGCATAACTTTTTTGGTATGTATTGAAATTCAATTTTTTTTTTGTTAGAATGAGGACACCAATACCTAGGGCGTATATATTTTTCAAAAAAAAAATTCTCAAATTTAATATTTTTCCACAATGATTTTTCACTAAACTTGATGTTCAGTGAAAAACCTATGTTCAGTAAAACTAAAAAATAAATATAATATAAAAACAAAATATATTAAATTTATAGTTGTTGGAAAGCACATTTCAATCTCTACAATCATCCAACTTGGTTTATCAAGTTGACTCCATTTGCACCTCCTTCCCAAGCTTCGATAGTCAAAAAAATGCATAAATTTTGAAATGGTGGAGGGGAAGGTGAAAAAAGGGGGTTCATTAGAATGAAGGGGGTTCATTCGAACCCCCCTTATATGGTGCAAAATGGGGTTCATTAGAAGGGAGGGGGGTTCATTAGAAGGGGGGAGGGTTCATTAGAAGGGGGGTTCATTAGAAGGGGGGTGGTTCATTCGAACCCCCTTCATTAGAAGGGGTAAACCATTTTAAATTTTTTGATGAGCATTTCTAATTTTTCTTCGTTCGAAAAATTGTAACCCACTATTGTGGGTTTACCCCTGGGTTAGTAGAGTGACAAAATTACTAAGAGTGCTCTTCATTCTCTATACCTAGCATAAAATACTTGTCCAACCTGAGGTAGATTAGGGCAGCCTTCCACTCTTGGCTCTTCGTGACCTGGAGCCATGGTGTAGTTGGTCCCCCTCCTCTACAATTACTATAGTAATTTTATTTATTTAAAGCACTTTCAATATAAATGTAAATCTAGAAGTACTACTCAAATGTATATTATGGGTAATAAGTCTAAGTTATTTAGAATGTCAATAATATCTTGTCTATTTTTTTGGGAAAAGGTATTATTGCTTAATATTCTAAATAGAGAATTAGTTCAAATAATTTAGAATTATATAGAGAAACGAGTCTAGTTTTAATTAATAGGGAAAAAAAGGTTTTGAAGGGACTTGAAACCCTTTACATTGAATCAAAATAAAATGTTGTTGATACAAAAAATGAAGCAATTAAATTAGAAGCCAACTAATAGCCAAAACACAACAACCCAACAAACAAAAAACAAGATAAAATAGAGGGGAACTATTTCAGATTTTTCAAGGTGTTTTCCACCTTGAGCTATTGGTTATAGTGCATATTAACCATAGACAATAATTCCTTTTTCTCTTCTTCAAATTTTTTCCTCAAGCTACCCCTACTCCTTATACTTGGGTCCTTAACCTCATCTTGAAATTATTTTTTCCCTTATCCTTGGTAGACAAATCCTTCTCATGCATTTCAGTAAACTAAATTTGATCCTCCCTGAGTTGGTTGATTTTATCCATTAACACTTTGAGGGAGTCTGCACTATTTTTGATAGACATATGGCTAATCTGCATAAGCTTTTGGATGTCTACATAAATTTTCTTAATTTTACCATCCATATCTTGAATGTGTCTCTCAAATTCAGATTTTAATTTTGAAAAAGGGATTTACAGGTCTACGAGTCCCTCAATGAGCAAGTCTAAGGCTGCACCTTCAGGATGGTTAGCATAGTTCTCTTTCAAATTTCTAATCTTTATGCTCATGTTGAATTTTTTCAACACCCACTTGGCTAATTTGAAATTGTAGGTGGCCCCATTTCTATCCATCTCCAGAAGTTGTAGCATTGAGGTGTTATCCTCATCCAAATAGGAAAACTCCTTTGAAAGGGGATCAACCTTGGCTACACATTTTAACATTTTAGGGTTTGATTCCTTAAGCACCGTGTCCACAACTTTATCACTATCTTTACCATCCAGAACATCCTAATGAGAGGGTTGTTGTTCTAACCCCTCTGTTGTTTGTCCTTGATAAAAAAGTCACAAATGAATAATTGATGGTCCTCATATACTTTCATTGAATAGTTGATGCACCTAATTGATGGAATTTATGGTATGTTGGTCATGATTTAGAGGTTACATAATTTTGAGGATACTTCACTTTCAGATATTTATTTGTAGATGTTTATGATGATTCAATTTTTTTCATGTTGATATTACTCATGTGGCTTCTGGTTCAGATTTATGAATGCAATATATCTTCAGATGGTTATGGTTATTGACAGTTTGATAAGGCTTGGTAACAAGTTATTCAGACGGTGTTCATTGTGGCAGGGCTTTCTTTAGCTTCAAATTTATGAAATTGTTACCCTCACATGTTCAAGTATATTGATTCAAGGCATATACAGATGATGGTAATGTTTATGGAAATATGGTTTTAGTTGGTATGACTTATTGTTGATAAATATGACACATATCTTTGGTTCATTGCTTATTTATATTGCTTTATCAAGCATTTACTTTGTCTCAGACAGTTTGGTTATTATTTCAATGGCTCTATGAAACTTGGATTAGTGACATCATTGCTCTCATGCCTCTAAAGCCATCCTGAACTTACATTTTATTTGGAGACATTGAATTCATTTTGGTTCAGGAAACTTATTTGTTTGATGGTATTTTTTGGTACACATGGAATATGTTTGTAACAATATACTTGTTATCAAAGGAGACTCCTATGCTCAAGCCTAGACATCATGATCGAAATCCAAAGGAAAATACTTGTCATTATTATTGATCGAGCCCTTCACATTTTGTAGATGATATTAAATTATCATCAGGCTAAATGGCTATTTGGAAACAATGTTTAAAGTGATATTGCATCGGGTTTTATTGGTCCTTTATTCCGATGGGTATTGCTCACATTGTAGCGACATTTGACTTTTGATGAGATATCAATTATTGATTTGAATTGATGTGGAAGTAATTATTATGTTGGCCTCCATGGTAAAGTCTTTGACAATGATTTTTTAAAAGATTATCATGGTGTTTTATCATCTTCTTTACAGACTTCAAATCTCATTATGTTTTTAGAAAGTCATCGAATGACTTGGATTTTGAGAAGCTAGGGAAAAAATGATATTGCATTTTCATTGTTTATGGGTTTGGAACCCTAGCCATACTACCGCCATGGTAATTTATCTTTCTGCTATAAATCTCATATGGGGTGACTCTAGAGGAATTTTGATGGAAGGTTGGTCTGTGAAATATGAGTAAATGCAAGCTCGACATTGGTGAAAGGAATTTGTGGGAGTTATAAATCTGTCAACTATGGTTGTTGGCTTCAAATATGTCTAGTATGTATTTGATTTTCATGTTGCATGAATAGGTAACACATCCATCATTTGATATTTATCTTACAAATGGTAGTTACTGATTTTTCTTGAATTAGGAAAAAGAAAAAATGGGCTCTCAATTACCTCTACCAGAAACGCATGTTCTGATTTCAGTTATTCTTGACTGCATTATGAGAATTTTGAAAAATTGATTTATTGTTGGTATTTGGTGGAGATATGGGTTCGGTTCTCTAATAAATATTCTTCCAATCTAACTTTGCAGTGAAGTTTTATTGTCATTGTATTTGATTTCTAAAATGACTTTATGCATTTCAATTACTAAAGAAGTAAATGATGCCCTAATAGATTATTATTATTCTTGCAATGAGGGTTTTTGAGTTTCGGTTGATGGGTAGTCATGCATTTTGTGAAATCTGCCATTATCTTTGTGGAATCAAAATGGACTTATTTCATACATTACAAAAAGTGATGGTAATCTGCATATGGTGTTTTTTGAAAGAGGAAAATTATATTACCTATGCATACTTCACTACATTCAGATCTGGGTTATGAAAAATCTTGCAGTTTGAAAAGGAAGCATTACTTGAAATATTCTTGTCTGATTTTGAAACGGCCTTCTATACAGGCATTACATAAGTTTATTCTCCATCTATTGTTCATCATTCTACTGGTTCAATTTTCTAGAAACTGCATGAAGGTTTCAGATTCAATGATATTCTTTAAATCATAAATAATGTTCTTGAAACATATAAATATAGTGATGATACACTGTGAAGAGTGGTTGTTGAAATTTTAATTGTTATTATTTCAAAAAGAGAGTGAAAAAGCTCTGTTATAAAAATTTGAAAACATGATGCAGAGTATAATCATAAAAACCTTGTTTATTTAATATTTTAAGGATTCATGTTGAATCTTTAGGGTATTAGATAGAGAGGTATGTGTGAGCTAAAATGAAACAGAGAGATCCTCTGTGTTATTGTAATTTTGTAATCTGAAAAGGGGTTGGTGCTCCTTGAGATTGGTGTCTCTAAATGAGGGGTTGGGGCTCCTTGAGTAGGTGCTCAAAAATTGGCCTGTACGGCATTGTAAGCTATGGTTTTTGAAGTTAAGCCAGTGAGGCAGTTTAGGAGTGGTTTTTCTACCCCAGGAGGGTTTTCCACTCAAAAAATTCTTTTTCTTATCGTCTCTTTGTTTTGATGTCATAATGCTTCTTGATTATGATAATTTTGTAAGTAATTGTTCTTATTAGTTTGAGCATTGTTGAATGTTAGTTTCCTCATCTCTAAAAAATGGTTATATCAAAATGTCTTGCACAAGTGTTCTATCATTGTTGAAAGTTCTGATTCAATAGAAAGTATAAAAATATTCATTTGATTCATAGCTCAAGAATTATTATAATGTGCTTAAAGTTTTTGTTATCTCAATACCTACTTGTGTCATTTTTTTGCACTATTGTTGCATTGTTGTTGCAATTTCTTATAAAGCTGCATTGAAATCAGTTGGTCAAGAAGTGATTCAATAATGTTGGTCTTCATTTACAGAGTCTTATGAGTTGCACTTGTACTGTCATCATGACTTGATTGTTAAACATTGTCAGTCATAAATTATTTTGGAAAATGCAAGATAGCTCACTCAAATCATATTGGCATAAGTTGTCTAATGGATTGAGTTGATGTTGTCATATCTTTATTTACCACTTTTCATAAATGCTTTCAAAGTGATTACTCTACTCTATTTTCAATAGAAAGGATATCAAAATTAAAAGTCTTGGTTGAGGTTGAGAAAGGTTCAGACACTTATTCACCCCCCCTCTTTGTGTCTATCCATAACTCCAACAATTGGTATCAGAGCGTAGGGTCCTCTGATAGGTCTAAAAAACCTTGGATTGATTCTGGTTTTGGATTTTATTAATGTTGTCACAAGTCTAAGAAAGTACTTTTGTTTGAATGATTCAGACGGTGTTTTATGATGACATATCTAGTCTCAATTGATATTGGTGTATAGAGCCATACCCGTACATAAGTCTAACCACTTAGGGTTTCCTAGTCATGGAGTATTTTTCATGGGTAAGTGCAAGAGAAACAAAGGTCAAAAGAAAGCCCCTAGTGTCAAGCAAAAATTTGATAAACCAACTTTCGTCAAATCCATGTCAGTTGACACTAAAAATGATCCTATAGTTTGTGAAGAAGAAGATCACTTAGTAAGTGACTTTGAACAAGAATTTGGTGAAAAATAATATGAAGATGAGTATGAGGTTGATCTAGAAGGAGAACTGCTTGTTTCCTTAGATGAACTTAAAATGATTAAACAAGAAAATCAGGAAATTAAGGTACAACTTCAAAAGAGTATTCATACTAATCAGGCATTAAACCAAAACTATGATAAATATGAAAAGATTATTGAATTTCTAAAAGGTCAAATGGTTGATAGAAAAAGGACTGAAGAGGAACTGGAAGTCAAGTTAAAAGACAAGGATGAAGTGTGCAATAAACTAGAATATGAGATTGCTTCTTTAAAGAAATGTTCAAATAACGATTCCTTGTTAAAAGAACTAACTCTTAGAGATGATATGATTATAATTCAGAAAATTGAAATTGAAGAATGTAAGAGGATAGCTGACGTTGTGAGTTCTGATTTGGACATTAAAAAGATTGTTTGTCTAAAACTTGAAGGATAAGTAGTTGCATTAAGAAAAGAGCTTGAAAGTGTCAAGATTCAATTAGATAAAAATCAGAAATTTGACCATAGTACTAATCTATTGAATGAGATATTGGGCAGGAAAAAGCATTCTAAGGATCCTACAGGAGTGGGATATGAGGTTGGACAAAATTTTGGTGTCAAAGATGAATCTAACAAGGAAATTTTGTTTGCAACAACTGATGGGAAAATTTTCAAGGCTAAGCAAATTCCTAAGAAGAAAATAGACTTGAACTATCATGCACTAGAGACAGATAGCAAGGTTGATTATAGATTTACAGGTTTCTCATCTACTGAGAAGTGTCAATCAATAAGGTATAATTATTCTAAATTCCATGGTTACTGCTATTCATGTCATGTTTATGGACATAGGACTACAGATTGTGAAAGTTATGCCAGAAATAATTATAAATGGAATATGGGAAATAGTACTTATAGTTTGTCAAAACAGAATCATGACACTATATGTTATACCTGTCACAAAGTTGGTCATGTAGCAATTAACTATTGGTGGAATGACAAGATTGGTAATAGAAGAAGTTATCGTTCTTTTGGTTCAGATCAAAATGACATGTGTTATAGATGTACCTATTTTGGACATAGAGCTCAGTCTTGTAGAAATCATGTGCCAAAGTCATCTAGACATAGCAAAAGGACTAATAACTTGACCAAGCAACAAAATGAAGATATTGTGGACAAGAAGAAAATAGGTGTTAAGAAGGTTTGGAGAAGAAAAGAAAAATAGGAGAAGGATGGATTAAGTCTTGTACATACTACACAAGTGACCTCTACTAGTGCATAAAGAGAAGCATGAAGTTAGGGGGAGTTGTCAAATGTTTTATGTCTTACACCTGGTAGTTTAGAAGGTATGTTGTTTGTTGACAATATTTAATTCAAGAAATATGATACTTCTTTCTGTGGTATAAATCTTGGATTCACATGTTCACACAGGTTGAAGGTTTGAGAATTGTTAAAACAGTTCAAACTTGGATTTGAGCTGGGTTAACAGCTGCGTTTATAAGGTTAAAAGAAGATAGTTATAGTACAATGCATTGTCATGTTGACATAGATCTGTGATGTGTTTATAGTATATGTTTAGTCCATTTTTTTTAATATTATGACTGCCAGGTTTACTAACAGTGAATAATGGACAGCACAATTGTTTCCACTATGACAAGCTTATGCTGCTGAAATGTGATACATGTTAAGGGTTTATGAAAAGTGTTGTAGATATTCATTGTGAACGTTTGACTTCACAATCCAAGGAGATTATTTCTACAAGAATTTTCAGATTAATGATAGTATTGGTATAACATCAATATCTACTTGTTTGGCACCTAAATATCTTGGACAGTATGTGATGACAATTGTATATTGATGCTTTATGTTCATGGAACTTGCACTTTGGTTTATGCTCATCATTGTTTAGATTTTATTAATTTCTATGTTTAGTGTGGTTGATGCTCAGACCGTGGGACAGGATGATGGTTGTATTTTCCTTTGACAGTTTATTTGAATGACTAAATAGAGTGATTGATTTTTTTTTTATGGCATGAAAGAGGTACGGGTTGTGTGTGTTGTTGTGAAGAAGTGTTTGTAGTCTTCTATGTGTGTGTTTCAATGTTGTGGTAAAGGTTCTTGACTTAAAGAGTATGGAGTGGAGCCATCTTTGAAAAGAATCAAATGAAAGGCTTTGAATGTGTCTATAACTATCAAGTTGTATATGTTTGCTGAGACTACTTGAGTGAAAATAATGATTATTACTGAAAGTTGTTATTGTTGGTGTGATGGTTGTCTTGTTTTTGAAATGTATACTTTCCAATAAAGAGTAAACACATGATAGAAAGGTGTAGACTTTATGTTCTATGATTGAAAGTTAGTTGAGGCAACATTCAGTTCAACAATATGTATGGACTATGTTATACTAAGCTTGGATAGAGACATCACTTTTGTTTATAACAATAATAGCAGAAATGTCATGGATCAAAAGGTAACAGTTGTTTAATGATTCAGTTTGGTAGTGATAAGGACACTTGGTTTGACCTTGGTTTCATTTTTTGATAATACAGTAATATTTGATTGAGGATTTATATGACAATGTGACATTACTACTTGATAAAGTTTGTGGCTTTGATATTGGCAATCATTGATAGTTGTTGAAGCTTTGTGGTCTAAATGTCTTAAACTTTTGATATTTTCGACAAAGGTAATCATCCAGTTTGAAAGGTAATGAATGAATCTTTGCATTAAGGAATGTTTTTGCTTGGTCTAGTGGTTGATAGTTTTCCTAAGTTTTTGAAATGACAGTGCACTTTGATGCTTGGGTTTTGGAATTAATGGTATGTCTTAAAAGCATCTTGTTGCAAAGCCTCTCAAATGTTCTTGATGGTGTTTCAATTGGATAATTGTGTTTCTATTCCTTGTAAAATGTCTGCTTGTGATGGTTGCAAACCATTTACAAGGCTTTCTCTTTGAAACTGTGACTCAATGTATCAGTGCTAATCAAAGCATCTTATCCTTGTGAGGTGACAATGGAGGATGGAGTTTAACATGACAAAGAAGGTGGTATGTTCAAGAAAATGGTCTTCAATCCTTGATGACAAAGAAAAAGGCCAAGGTAACAGGTCTTCAATCTTCAGGTATCAATTGGGTTTGTTGCATTATAATATTATGGTACCTTTGCTTTGGCATTGATGATATGGACCGAGATTCTTGAAAAGGACATATTGTTATTTTTGCTATGATATCAACATGTTCATATGTTACATATATGGGTATATACATCTACTTGAGGCATTACACATTTTCTCTACCCTTTGTCTTTGATGCAAAAAGGCGGAGAGAGATTTGTGTTTTTCCATCAAGGACAAAGGGGGAGTTTTTTGTTCTAACACCTCTGTTGTTTGTCCTTCATGAAAAAGTCACAAATGAATAATTGATGGCCCTCATATACTTTCATTGAATAATTGATGCACCTGATTGATGGAATTCATGGTATGTTGGTCATGATTTAGAGGTCACAAAATTTTGAGGCTACTTCACTTTCAGATATTCATTTGCAAATGTTTATGATGATTCAAGTTTTTTCATGTTGATATTACTCATGTGGCTTCTGGTTCAAATTTATGAATGCAATATATCATCAGATGGTTATGGTTACTGACAGTGTTGATAAGGATTGGTAACAAGTTATTCAGATGGTGTTCATTGTGACAGGGCTTTCTTCAGCTTCAAATTTATGAAATTGTTACTCTCACATGTTCAGGTATATTGATTCAAGGAATATACATATGATGGTAATGTTTATGGCAATATGGTTTCAGTTGGTATGATTTATTGTTGATAAATATGACACATATCTTTGGTTCATTACTTATTTATATTGCTTTATCAAGCATTTACTTTGTCTCAAGAAGTTTGGTTATTGTTTCAATGGCTCTATGAAACTTGGATTAGTGACATCATTTCTCTCATGCCTCTAAACCCATCCTGAACTCACATTTTATTTGGAGGCATTGAATTCATTTTGGTTCAGGCAACTTATTTGTTTGATGGTATTTTTTGGTACACATGGAATATGTTTGTAACAATATACTTGTTATCAAAGGAGACTCCTATGCTCAAGCCTAGACATCATGGTCGACATCCAAAGGAAAATACTTGTCTTTATTATTGATCGAGCCCTTCACATTTTGCATATGATATTAAATTATCATCAGGCTAAATGGTTATTTGGCAACAATGTTTAAAGTGATATTGCATCAGGTTTTATTGGTCACTTTATTTCGATGGGTATTGCTCACATTGTAGTGACGTTTGACTTTTGATGAGATATCGATTGTTGATTTGAATCAATGTGGTAGTAATTATTATGTCAGCCTCCATGGTAAAGTCTTTGACAACAATTTTTAAAAATATTATCATGATGTTTTATCATCTTCTTTGCGGACTTCAAATCTCATTATGTTTTTACAAAGTCATCGAATGACTTGGCTTTTGAGAAGTTAGGGAAAAAATGATATTGCATTTTCATTGTTTATGGGTTTGGAACCCTAGCCATACCGTCACCATGGTAATTTATCTTTTTGTTGTAAATCTCATATGGGGTGACTACAGAG